>JAWLST010000043.1:0-277397 GCA_037043885.1 Penicillium goetzii
TTAATCATCTGCAATTTGGGCCGCATAAACACCGTGGGTTTTGGTTAAGAGTCGATCGACGGACCCTCCACAAGGCGCCATGGCTGTGCTTTCCTTCTTTTTTAGCTTAGTTATTGTTTTTTTTTTTTTTTTTTTTTTTTTTTTTTCTAATTCAATCTTTCTTTGCATTTCTTTCGGACCCTTGCGCTACATAACTATTTGATCATCTTCTAAATCTCTTTTATTCAATTGACTTGCCCCATCATCCTCGTTTGATTCCACGCCTTATCCCCATCTTTCTCGACCCTCGCCCTCTACATAACAGACATGTGCTGCGCGACACGATAGCCACTGACTCTCAATTCCCTCCTCTTATCGGCCACTGGCAAGTCCTGCCGCGCGGGGCTCATTGCATTGTACATAGACAGCGATTGTGCCAACCTCACACCTTACTATATGACTCGCCATGGACCGCAGCAGCCTTCTCCTCCTGCTGGTAACCGCGCTGGTCGCCCTAGTGGCAGCCCGTCCACCCTCGCAATCATTAACCCCTACACCTTCGCAAGTCTACGAGACGACCGACACGATACCGCTGCCCAACGTCGGCAATCTGCGAGTGCACGACCCCAATGTGGTTTTCTGGGATGACCATTACTACCTCTTCAAGGGTGGATGGCATGTGCCGTATTTCAAGGCCGCGAACATGAGCGGGCCCTGGACTAAAGTCGGCACCGTGTTGGACGGCGAAAGTATCATTCACCAGGGGAATCGGTCGCGGCCATGGGCGCCGACGACGGTCGAGCGCAATGGGACGTTTTACTGCTTTTACACGCTGAGCACGCACGGCTCACGCAACAGCGCTATCGGTGTCGCGACGAGTACTAAACTCGATGGCTCGCCTTGGACAGACCACGGCGCTGTGATTCGCACCGGCCAGGGCAAAGGCTCGGATGTGTGGCCCTTCACTATCAGCAATGCGATCGACGCCTCGTTGATTCGCGACAACTCCACCGGCAAGGCATACCTCAACTACGGCAGCTACTGGCACGATATCTGGCAAATCCCGCTGGCAGATGACTGGTTATCGATCGAGAGTCCCGCGAAACCCGACGCGGTGCAATTGAGCTTTATCCCGAACCAGACGTTTCGGCCAGAAGAGGGATCGTGGATGAGTTACCATGACGGGTATTACTATGTGTGGTTCAGCCGTGGCAAGTGCTGCAGCTTTGATGTGCGGGGGTTCCCTACGCGCGGCGACGAGTATAATATTCGTGTTGGTCGGTCGCGGGCCGTGCGGGGTCCGTTTGTGGATCGCGATGGAAAGTTGTTGCTGGAGGGTGGTGGGACGATTGTTTATGCTTCCAACCACGGGCTGGTTTATGCTCCTGGTGGGCTTGGCGTGATGCCGGGGAATTCTTCCACGCCGGATATACTTTATTATCATTATCTGAACACTTCGATCGGGTTTACGGACGATGTACGTGCATTTCTTCAGGGGCAGTGGATGTCATGACATTTCTTTGGGTTGACGTACTGACTGCGTCTTACAGCAAGCGCAACTGGGCTACAATTATTTGGAATATGATAATGGGTGGCCCGTGGTCTTGGACGGAATCGATATTAAGAGCAGCGCGGCGACCATCTCTCGCTTGTCTGGTTGGTGGTCTGTAACGATTTTATCGGGTATGTGGAGACTGATCGCTGTCCCTGTTTCATTGCAATCGGGGACCTTCCTTGCTGATTCGATACTCTTAACAGGTTTATGGCTATGCATGTTGTCATAGTCTGTTAATCACCAGAGACTCGGTCTGGACCATTGTCGATTTTATGATTCCCCACCTGCTTTCTTTTTCAAGCGATTACACTTATAGACCTGATGGCGGCGTTTATTGTTTGTTTTTCGGCATTAGATCTTCTGCTGTCCTCTCGTCATTTTAGCGAGCACTTTGGATGATCATGGCATTGCGTCGATGATGATGGTATACCTCTTGCATGGCGACTTTGTTCTTTCTGCTGCAAATATTCCACTTGAGCGATAGCCTTCGAATAGGATATTCTCAAAGCCAACTATCCCTGTTCACCTCGCTACTAGAATCAGGATATCCATCCAATCAGCATACTGTCATTGTGCTACGTCACTGTCAACTCGCTACGATCACGGGTCCCATCCTCCGTCAACACTGTACACCTGCCCGGTAGTATACGATGCAGCATCACTTAGCAAGAATACCACAGTGTGTGCCACCTCCTCAGGTGTCCCAATTCGCGGAATCGCCGTCGGGGGAGGAGGAACTCCCCCCTGAATCGCAGTCGCCTTTTCCAGAAGCGGCGTTTGAATCGAACCCCTATTGACAAACCACAGACCACATCAGCATGAATCAAGCTTTCCAGTCAACTCATGCATCCTGCCAGCATGACAATAAGAAACTCAACACTCACGGCGCAACAGCATTAACCCTAATCCCCGGCCCAACCTCCTTCGCAACAGACCTCGTCAACCCCACAACCCCATGCTTCGTCGTCGAATAAGCCGTATGCAACGCAAAACCCCGAATCCCCTGTATACTACTCGCATTCACAATACTCCCCTTTCCACCCGGCGCACTCCCCATGATCGCGCGCACCTCTGCCCGCAGACAATACATCATCCCGGACAAATTCACCCCCACCAACATATCCCACTCTTCATCGGTCAGGTCCACGAATTTGCCTACCCCGTGGTGCGCGCCGATCGTCCCGGCCATATTGGCTGCGCCGTCGAGGCGGCCGAAGTGCTGTACCGTGGCGGTGATCCAGTCGTTGACCGCGGATGAGGAGCTGATGTCCAGGACTGTGGTTAGGATTGTGGTGGGGGTGGAATCTGTTGGGGAGATGGCTTTGAGGGCAGTCTCGAGGGTTGAGGGGGATATGTCGGCGAGGGAGAGGCGTGCGCCGTGGGCGTGGAGTTGTTTTGCGATTGCGAGGCCGATGCCGGCGAGGCCTGTTATTGCGTAGACTTTGTTTTGGAAGGTATCCATTGTTGGGGGTGGATGTAGAGTTGTTATATTGTTGGAGTTGGACAGATGCAGCGGAAGGATGGATATAGAGAGATACTAATGTATCTGGTGCTAGGTTGTCGCCATCTGGGGACAGTCTGACTTATATGCCAGCCGGGTCGGACTGACTCCATGTCGTATCATCGCTGGGTATGTTACACGTTGAGCTACGTCTCTCCGCGGTTTTGATGTCTGTTGATCACTCGGGTATTTACTATACTGGGGAAACATTTAATTAGGCGCGGGTAAATTGGTCGCATGGATGGGTTACATTGCAGTCCCGGAGGCAGTCCCAATGATTGTTGGCCTGTCGTATGCGAGTTCCAGTGACATCTGCAGGCGCATGTTCATGGGTACCTGCAAAGACAATTGTTCTCATTGAGGGCGCAAGTTTAGTTTTGTTAAGGACTTGACGTGCGCCTTTTTAGAGCATATCGTGATGATATACCGACCTACGGAATCTCAGGTGAATATCATGACTGAATTCATACTGGAGACTTTTAGTGGACTTTATGCTGAGATAGATACTGGACGCGGTGCAAATACTGCGTCTCTCTTAAGGATACAGTTTGATCATTGAAAAATCAGAATCGACAACAATCTATAATGGACGCTAGAACAAACTTCTACAATTTTGCCGCAGCCGCACTGTTCATCCGTCTCCACATCTGTTTGCGTCGTTCGTGTCCTGCATTAAAGTCATCCACCCACTTCTGGTCGAAAGGCGGCAATGGCCGCCCCAATGTACCGTCGCGCGGCTCTCCTGCAAGCTCTCGAAGCTCTTCAAAGTAAGCTTTGAACTCGGGGTTGATGACGGTAAATGCCGGTCCGTCATCTCTCAATGCAATCCGATCAGTCTCCCACGCCTCCTGCTCCTCAGCGGACGGAAGAGTTGCTCGACCCGCAAGAACCCGTGCAGCGGCAACAGCCTGCCATTCGAAGACTTTGAAGGTGAGACCAGCACCGACCTGGATACGCATTTTCCAGTTAGTATCGTCATCACGGAAGATGTTCATAGGATTGGGCGAACTTACAGCTCCAACAAATGTCAAAGTCGGGTCATGCCGATAAAAGACATGTTGATACAAATCAGGCACGCGATTGTTTCGAGTCTGGACTTGAGGCAAAAACGGCAGCGTCCAAGTGAAACCGGTTCCAAAGATAATGTTATCCACTCCGGTCTCGGAAGTGCCATCTTCGAAATGAACAGTTCGGTTCTCACTCGTGATATGAGAGATGGGTGCGCGGCGCAGAATCTTTGGGTGCTTGAATGCGTCGTCGCCGAAGTATACATTATACCGGCCACGCACCACGGCATGGACAGGGGTCTGAGCACTGTCAATGATGCTGACAGCAGTGTCTGCTGCTGAAACAGAAGCTCCGACCGTGATGACTTTCTGCAGCGTTGTCAGTGGTACAGATATCGCAACCGACGTGGGAAAAAGCACGTACCTTGTCTTGATACTTTTGTGGGCCGCGGTAGTGTTTTGTGTGCTCAACGCTGCCGGGATATCGTGCGGCAAACTCTTTCAAGCCGGGAATGGCAGGAATATAGGGAACGGCATAGTGACCCGAGGCTACGACGACAGCATCGAATAACTCAGTCCACCAATAGTCTGATGGGCTTCCGTTGTGGATTTCTGTGCGGCGGAGAGTAAGAGTCCACTTCTGGGTCGTGGAATCCTTAACGGCACGTTCAACAGTGGTGTTATACTGAACGAGGTGGTCATGTCCCTTTTGAGTAAGTAGATCTTCGATGTACTGCCTGATGACAGAATGGTGCCGGAAAGGAGTATCTTCTCCGTGGCGTTCAATAGACCATTCTGAACGAACGGTGGGAATCGGTTCCTGGGAATAGCACATTGCGCTTACATCCACATTGGTCTCTAGTCCAGGATAAACAGGCGAATCTGTGAAGCGATCCTGAGCGGCTACCGGTGTCCAGCAGGGCAGGTGCTCTGGAATCTTCAAAGGTGCGTCTGCCGTGCGTTCCGCTAGGCCGTCCAAGTCAAACTCCTGGGGTGGATCATCATCCCTCGAGACCCTGGTAGAGATTAGCATGCCTGTAGTGAGTTGAGCGCTGGGTAGAATTTACCAGCAACCTCCTGCCTTTTCCTGACGCTCGAACACACGGATTACATCAAATGCCTGTTCTTGCATCAGCGCATCGACTGCGATCGCACCAGCAGGGCCCGCCCCAATGACAGCCACGCTCTTGATCGACTGCATGGCTGCGATAGACCGAGGCGAGATTTTGATATGCTGATAGAAAGTTGAGATGGAAATGGAACAAAGCTGTTTTCTCACTGCG
Source organism: Penicillium goetzii (assembly GCA_037043885.1). Lineage (NCBI taxonomy): Eukaryota > Fungi > Ascomycota > Eurotiomycetes > Eurotiales > Aspergillaceae > Penicillium > Penicillium goetzii. The sequence goes on from JAWLST010000043.1 coordinate 5,326, forward strand.
GCCTGTATTTCTCGGCCGATCTCTGCAGTCTGATGGTTGTTCCGATTGTGCAGTTTATCTAAAAAGACGAAAGTTAGTCCTCGTCACGCCATCGGGACTTGTTTGTCGCAAGAACGATATCCAACCTACTCCGTAGAGCCAATTGAAAGGCGCTTGATTGTGAACACAGTCTTGGAGGTTCATACAGAATATGACGAGCTTACTGCACAATCTTTTGCACGTTGCAGCCCGAACCCCGAATTCTCCAACGTAAATGCCGACGGCTTTACTCCAGAAAATTCCTTCCCCCTTTCCCTCGGATTTGCCGACCGGGGAGAGTTCCCGTTGATCTTATTGGCTAGGAACGGTACTGGTGGGTCAATTGAGGACGTGCATGCCGATTGGGTTTGTGTTCTGTAGATAATCCGGGTGTTACGAATTGAGCAAAATACAAAGTAAAGACGTGAAGAGAAATATTGCAGTATCAAAGAGCCAAAGAATTACGTCGATAAGGAGTGGACTTGGATCCTTTGCGACGCCGCGATAAGAAAGGCCGACCTCTACACCATTTTTGCGGGAACGACAAGCCTCAACAATGGCTTCTCGAGGTTCTTACTTAAGAAATTTCAACGAGTTCTTGAGATAAACCTTATGATTTGCCTACTCCACAGATACTGCGTACAGTATTTTATTGCAGAGCCTTATCCCAGCTTTTGAGGTGAAGGCCTAGAGAGTGTGAAAATCCCTAGTATAATCTTACCACTGGTGCGTGCATCAGCTTGCCCGGGTACCTAGGCGGGGTATCCCTCGAGAAGGTTCACTCTATGCCCAGGTCTGATCGTTACGGGTAAACCATACTCTCCTTGCCCTTCTTGACTGTATGAAGTCACCAATGATATTTCGTAAGGTCGGAGGGAACTCCGTCACTCCGTCGAAACTGCGGGGTGCTCCACTACCAACACACCGCCTTCGCCTCGAGCAAAACGCCGACAGGGAGGCAACAACAAACCTTTCCGCCCGTCTCCGTTGAATTTTAAGCTTTGCTGCCGAGTCTAAAAGAACGATTCTGTAATCTGGCGTACGGCGAGCCTCAAGTGAGCATACTTAAAGCTGTCGACGCGTACGAGAAGATCCTACCTGCTTGACTGATGACCCTAGTTCAGGTGACTTGGAATCCAAAAGGCAGGCAGAGACAGACTACGGATGAAGCAGGTCAACAGATACAACAGCCCTCAATTTAGGGCCAGTCAATCTATTATCGCGAGTATCTTTCCTGCCACAAGAGATGGCATCAGTCTTTGCTCGACCTAATATGCTACTCGTGGAACTTCCGACCGAGATCTTAAGCGTCATATTTCGCTATATTCCCGACAGTGGCTCTTTAGTCCAAATTATGCAAGTGTCTCGCCTGTTCAGAGATATGATTGAACCACTCCTGTATCGCTCTATGCATTTACAGCTACCATTAACGCCCACATCGCGAGACTCCCGTGGGGGCACCTACAACCAAGGACACCTCGCCGGGCTTATTGATGCATTGTCTGCTCGACCTCAACACAGCCGTCTTGTTAAAGTACTCTATCTGAAGCTGGACGACCCAAAAGGTCTCGACTGCAGCTATAGGTTCAAAATCTCGAACCTATTTCCACACCTTCAAGAGCTATCTCTGAGCCCGCCTTCCCCGCATTTGGATCTTACTGGCATGTTGTTCCTCAAATATCTACGACTCGATTTTGGTGACATAGCCGATTATTCTCAACAGGTACAACTTATTCTACATCACTTCTGGATTCCAACGCTTCGTATCCTACAAATCGAATGTCTTGAACTGGAAAGTCAATGGGTAGATCTAGTTTCAATACAGAGGCACCAGACGTCACCTATTATCGACCTTCGCATTCACGCCTTAACTGATGTGGACCAATCTCTTGGCATTTTGACTAGCCTCCTGAACTCTGTGAAGTCCTTGAGACGATTCACTCTTGACGCCGAGCTTGATGCTGTAGTATCACATGTGGTACATGATTGGTTGTCCCTAGATGCAATTCTTTGCACCCTGCGGTTCCATGCGGACACACTCGAAGACATATTTATTGCTGCTAGTGATGGTAGTTCCATCCGTCGGACCACACCCACATGCAGTATTATGCTTTTCTCTTCCCTCAGGAAATTGGCAATACCAATTAGCTGTTTAGAGTATTGCAAAGGCTCAAACTGCGATCTTGCATTACCACCAAAGCTCGAAGAGCTACAGCTGCAACAGCAAGAATGCTATGAAGAAATCTCGGTTTGGTATTCCTGTTATGAAGGCCTGAAAGCTCTGGCCAAAAGAAAGCGCGATGGCTTTCCCGAACTAAAACTCATTGTCTGGTGGACCCAAATGTCCATCGCGTGGTTTGAGTCGTCGAAACGACTCCCTACACCACCAATTGGAACCCTTATTCGTACCTTTGAAGAAGTGGACGTCTTATTTAGTTGGATTACACATCCGGTTTTTAAGGGGTCGCCTTTCGGTCAAGCATTCAGGCCTCTCCCAGTGGGGAATACTATGATGGCCTAGTCATCATTATGCCGTGTATCAAGTCGTGTGCTCAGTAGGGCCTATCCAGCTTCCGAGGATTCCGCTCAGAATGGTGCTCTGACCGCAAAACTGAAGACTTTACAAAGAATCTCTTACAATCGTTCCAGACCCGAGCACTTGCTAAAATTCAAGTGTAGGGTGGCTGCAACGATGGAAGGTTAAAAGGCTACGCGAGATATCCTCTTAAAAAAGAATCAGAGAGCAAATACCAAGATCCGTACGACCTTCTCCCAGACATCATGGATGGACGGGCCAGATGGAGCATTAACATATTCTATTTGATTGTTTGGCACTCAGATCATCATCACTAGTCGTCAGTGGACCTCCCTGGATGATTTGCAGAGATCCACCATGGTTTCTACGGGACACAAAATGTTTTTACGTACGCAAACTATAATGTTACAACGCATAGAAGTGTACAGTAATTACGTGGCGCATTTTACTGCACCCTCAATTTAATGCGAGCCGCTCAATAAATGATCTGCGCTCACCCTTAGCGGTGGGTCCCGAAAACACCTTTTAACTATGAAGTGGTCAAGCCGATTTCGAGAATGAGTGTATCACTCCCTATGTGACGGTATACCTCGCCAAAATCTGCCATAGCTCAGGGCTGTTTGATTATCCAGATGGAATATGGAGTCCCGCAATGCAGACGCACTTGTGATACTACAATCGAGGGATAATCTAGAGCGCTCCATGAACTCGACCACCATACTGGCATACAACCCACTATTTAAGGGTGACACTGTTGGCACCCCCAACGAAAACAGCTCGCACCCCCAAATGCCTGATTTCTGCCCGATTTCGGCCTGATTTCCCCGAGCCCGCCAAGATTGTAATAACGGTAAATCCCAAAGTATTATAATCACATGATACCCCGAGTAATTAGTTATGTAACGACCTACCTACCTTCGCATGCTTACATGAAGCTATTTAGACCATCGCTCCTACGAAGGCTTCGGGCGATTCGTCGCAGAAAACTTAGTATAGGGGTCATGTGATTTTAATCAATACGAATAGCTTCATGTGTGCGATTTTAATAGTATTAAGCGAGTAGTAGGTCATGTGATTTTTTATAATCAATCTGAATAGCTTCATGTGCGAATCGATAGTATTAAGCAAAATCATGTGATCTAAATGGCTATTGTATTTACCGTTATTACAGGCTTGGCGGGTTGGGGGAAAATCAAACAGAAATCAGGCAGAAATCAGGCATTTGGGGGTGCGAGCTGTTTTCGTTGGGGGTGCCAACAGTGTTACCCCTATTTAAATGTCGAATATTGGATCGTCCTGTCAAGAGAGTGTCTTATGAACACCGGTGGATCGACCTAAGACCGTGCTAACCCGGGTTCAAGACGACGGGCTCTGTATGCATTCCTCAATGAATGTCGCACTGGACTGAAGTACCCCCGACGAATAGTGTCGCGCAAAGCGATTGCTTGCTTATTCTTGTATTAAGATCGGTGTCTTTCCCCCTTTCTTCTCCGTCGATGCGATGTATATCTAGATATATACATACCCCATAGCCTTCTGGAACGCTCGCACTGTTAGCTGAGTAATTAGGATAAAATAGGCAAACACTGAATCAGTCGATTCTGGTCTCGTAGTTGAGGACTAGTACAGAATATGAGGCAGTTTCTATCCTCGAAGACAGACTCCGTTGTATCAATAGTACCATGAGCCGTGAAAATTACCACCATCAGAGATTTAGGTAGGGAGAACTGAGTCTACTTAGTTATAGTATCACCGATCGGTGACGCTGGGGGGATTGAGTTTCTGCGCCTGCGCGCCCAGACCTAACATGACGAGAAGGCTTCTCCTCATGGGTTGGCGAACGGTGGCCGGAATTGATTGCCAGTGGAGAAAGCTCAGAGACGGAGAGCAATTTTACACATTAGTGCTCCCGTCCTTCGCGAAAGCATGGTTCATCGCTGCCTCCGAGATCGATATTGATATGGGGCTGACTCGCCAGGAATCAGCCGCGTTGGTCTTAAGCTAGTACTAAGCCTTTGTTGGTCAAAGCCATAGGAGTTAAGACTGAAGAGGAAGATAAGACCCCCCGTGGCTCGGCGGAGTTCTCGGTCTACCGAATAGGGTCGCGGGCCTAGTAACTTAAGTTTCTATGCACTCCGTATAGTAGCGTCACTGCCTGTTAGTCTGCCTGTCCCGCAACCTTACCTACGCACCTTCCACATTGCTCATCTCACTACTCTCCCACATCTTTACTCAACGTCTCGCTCTCTTTCGGGCATTTCATTCTCCTTCATGGTTCTTCTAGAACTCGGTTGCCTGATTTTTCTTTTGTTTCCCATTAAATTTCTTGACTTTCGATCGCTGATCGGATCACGACATGGGCCAAAAGCACCCCAAACTCGCGTCTCGGGTCCGCTACAATCGACTGCCGCACGCAGGCCTCCCTCCGGGCTGGCGAGACCCAAGGAATTCCAGTCACGGATAACCTGCAAGACTTGAGGACTGCGTATTACGATTGGCTTTTGAGACTGACTTCTTTCAGACATGGTGCTGAGCACTGGTTAAAGTGGATCAATCGGGCGTTCTAGTACTTTAAAGAATATAGATCTATCGAAAGAACCCATTGCAGGGTGGACCACGATGTTCCTTTGATCTAAGCCATCGCGAGACGATCGTAAGCTCTACGACCTCCTTTTACGCATGAGTGAGTACAGTCCTGTCAATCCGACTCTTTCCAGTTCAAGCTACGGACTTCTTCCTGCTCTATTCAACGAGCTTCGGGTATATCGCTGCCAGGAGGTTAGGCGAATAGGAAGATGGCTCACCAAGATAAGCTAGAAGGAAGATGAATCCAGCGTGTGAATTGATTATATTACTTGCCTTGAAACCCTGGAAACCACAAGGTAATTATGCTTGTTCTCTATGAGAAATTATCAGCAGAAAAGATCTGCCACAGAAGAATCATTATCAGATTGGCTAGTTGACATATAACATCATGACTATCTGTCATGATTCATGAGAGTATTATACGCCAGTTGATAGGCCACCCGGCTGAGCCGGAGTTAACTTGCTTTTGAATAAATCTATGAGTATATTAAAATGGCTGATTTGCCATATAGAAATAAGCTTCCCAATGTACGCGGGGGAAAGGCAATTTTGACTTGATATTACCGCATGCAGCTGGATATGTCAAGTAGCGCTTCTCAGGTCAGATGAATTATATTCATGGCGTATATCTAAGACCTAGTGGTTGATATCATATATTGGTTTTGACAGCATGCGGTTTATTTAAATCCTATGTCGCTAATCTAGATCTTTCTGAATTTCATTTAGCCTTTCAATTCACCTCATATTATTTTCATATATGTGATTGGTCAGATCTTCTTGGGTAGAGCTTTCTGTTATGTTTATATTTTATGTGGCTAATAGGCCATTATATCACAACCATTCATTTTGAATCCGCAATTTTTCAAGTTTCATGGCTTTTGAGTTAGCGATACATTGATCATGAATACCTCCACTAGAGGTAACTGCGATTTTGTAAAGACCGTAGAGCATCTTGCCCAGACAAAAAAAGGCCTACAATATTTCCTTCAGGCAATGCAAGCGACACCACCTTTGTTATCCTATTCTCTATTAGTTCCTTTCCTTTTCGGATTAGATACGAATATGTAAGCTCACCGTAAGCTGATTGTTGTCACAGCAAAGGAAACTAGTTTTTCCGGGTTTATTGGTACAGTCATAATTAGGTCCACTTCCACCTGAAGATGCTAGTTAGTAGTTTTATTTTCCAAACCTACTTAGGGAGGCCTTACTGGGGTGGACGCAGTTCGAACCAACTTTCTGGATAAAGAAAATATTGAAAGGGAATGCAGTGGCACAGCACCACGCGTTTGAACTCTTCGCGCAAGTGCCAGTTGCTGCTCTTGCTTCAATCCCGTCAACTGGAGAAGCAGTGGCTAGGCCTGCAATAGTAAAAGCGGCAAGAACGTTCTTCAGAAGCATGTTGAATAGTAGATTGTTGATGGAGTATCCTCTGTGTCTTCTGCATAAAATATCAGAGGAATTCTCAGCCTTTAAATAAATTAAGTGGCGCATTAAGATATAGACCTTACTATGAATCGACCATCTAGAACCGATCTATTTGCTTGGCAATGACTCGCTTTCGCGTTGCGTCTAGATCATGGGGCTAAGAAAACCACCAATCACTTTTTCCTGCGACGAGGTATATGAATCAAATCAGGGAATATATACCAACATACTGGTTCTATTTAGTGGAATTACTGAACTTCTGTCGTTTTCAGTAGAATAGTGCGATAGTTTATTTCAAATTCGTGCCGCGGTTCGTGTTGGAACTAGGTTTCAATCGGTACTTGAAGGACATTTATGAATTAAGATGCAACCGCGATTTCTTTTAGAAGAACCATATAGTAACTTTACTGGCAGGGAATGAAGAAGGAATGATTGCTCAACTGACGTCGGGAGACTCAGCCTAGAACCATCGTCACGGCAGTAACTCGAACTATTTGTCTGGATACTAAGATCAGGTGTTAACGATTCATTGATTAATGGTTGATGTGGCAAAACCATCTCTCTAGCCAGTTCAAATGTTTGTCCCACACCTATGGGTGCCAGGGACCCAGGGTATTAGGAACTCCGTGTGACCTGAGGGACTAGACTTCCTAACTACTAAAGACCCAATTACCACAATTCTGCCATCCACGGAGTAATCAGATTTACCATTCTCTCAGTGTCCTGCGCTTAGATCTCACCAAGCCCCGCCAAAGGCCGAACCAACCCCAAGTGCCGGTCCCGCCAAGACCCCCCGACCCAAGGTCCTGCTAAGCTTACTACCAAAAATGCACCTTGGTTATTGGTGGTTCTAGGCCAGTCTGCCAAGACTTATCCGGATACGGATAATGGTCGACTCAAGGTATACGCCAAACAATCATCTCCCGACTTAGTTGAGTCTAGGTTGACTTCCAATAGGAAAATGGTCTGTGTAGCTATGGAAACACTATATTTACTGGCTAGCGAGAGCAACTGGATCAAAAAAGGAGTAATGAAAAAAAGGGTTGATTCTGATGAACTAAACTAATGAACTTCGTCGGAGTTATGATACCCATGAGAATACCAGTCACTTGGGGGTTACAAGCCCGAGGGTCTAGATATAGCGAAAACATGCAAATCGTTGAGGGGCGGGGGGAATTGAGGGTTTGCAGATCTTAGCCAGCCACAGTGGTATCTGACGAGTCAATGCAATGATAATGTCCATTTTCCTGACAACGTCTCAATAATCTAGCCCGGGAACCACGCCTGGGCAGGCCACGGTAGCCAAGATCGTGGCCGAACTGGACCGCCTGAGGCTCTATGGGTGGTCAGCTCGGATTAGATGGGCCCCGGGGTATATGGACATGAAGGGAAACGAACGGGTGGGGCGGAGTAGGAAAAACTTAAAAAGCATAGGAGGCATTAGCGTACGGAGTATAGGCACTTCCTTAGGAGGATCCTCCCTAAACCTACGAAGGCGATTTTCGACCTCTACGACTGCCTCCGCCAAGCTAGGAGTTCGATTCTGGTCTAGATATAGACCGAGAAGATTATACTTCTAGCGTACCGTAGCACTATGCGCCGATAGAGGGAAGAAGCGCCAGAGAGGACGCCGCACTAGGATCCATCTCTATACGAGTGCGGGCAAAACTAGCGAAGTGTAAGTCACGTTCTATAGTACTATCCCTTCTATAGGGAGCTTCGGCGCGAGATCCTTAGGGGATCCTTCTCTCGCGGCCTTCGTACTATCTTAGGAAGCGGAGTTTTATACGGCGAATAGGTCTCCTTAGCTAATTTGGGAGCCTAAAGAATATCCCGTAGGTTATCTAGACCTACTAAACTACTAGCTTACGGCCTTCGAGCCTTACTTTTTAATCCTAGGGAAATCATCGAAATGAGTGAGGATATAAAGCACGGGCAGGGTGCATAGTCATTAGTCATATATCTGAATTAGAGGGGGCTAGCCCCAGCCCTAGGCGGACAGCGCCGGCAAATTGGGCCAGAGACTGACAGATCCGAGAATGAGAAATAATGATAATAGTAATAATAATTCTCAATGATCCTGCCAAGACACAAGATCCACCTGTATTGTCTAGCCAGCGACTAGCCATATTTTGTTACAGTAGCCAGTCGCTGCTCACATGAATGCAGCCAAGATTGAATCAAATAGATCCGTAGAAATCCCCTCTATCTTATACTCAAATCGGTGGAGACGAAGCAGAAAGCACCCAGTGCTATTACGCTCTCACTCGGGGATCACCTGCTTAGCAAGGTGTGGTTAACGGAGTCTACGTTGATCGCTCCCAATAATAGCATAAATAGCGACGTCACGATGCCGAGCGTTCGTTCTTCTATGACTTGCGCAGTCCTTTGGCTACTTTCGATGTGGAAGCAACTGAACTGATGATATCTCACCAAAGCAAGCTGCTCCTAAAGTTATTGGCTGGCCTCAACCTGCGTCGCTGTTTTGATGTAATTCGAAGTCCAGTCTTTTCTATAATCGAACTATTCGCCACCAGATTCCAGTATAAATTGGGTGTGATGAGGGACTTTACCCTCTAACTGTGATCTCTACATTGCTTCTAGCTAGATATACCGATAATCTAGGGAAAACAAGACAACTGATCAGATTCAACCATGTAAACCTGATATGATGATCTAATTCAAGGCCAGATCACTATCAACTGCATTTTGTGCTACAGCTTCTCCACTTAATGTTTTATTCATGCAGATTTTATCTAGTTCTCGTCCTAACCATGGGCGAATACGACTGTTATTTCGATTGCCATGATCATCTATCTAACCCTAGCAATAGCGAAATATTATTGACCGGAAGTTTGGTATGTACGAGATGGGTGTTGCGTGGTGCCGACTGGTCACTGTGAGTAGAACGTCCAAAGGTATACGTATCTTAACCTGTACTACGAATCCTAAGAGTATCTCGCAAGAGTACTGTTGCTGTGCTAAGCCTTACACGGGCTCAGGTCTTATGATAAGGATCCCTCTAGGAAGACAACTAACGGGGCTTGGCGGGGGTAGAATAGTGGTACCCTGCTGGTGGAAGTTACAGGTAGAAAGGCGGCTGTTTCTGGCGCCAGGGGCTGTCATTTTCGGCGTCGATTTCACGGTCCCCATAGTCTATGTATAATTTTATTCATAATAATACAACACTACTATCTTCATCTTTTCCTACATGTCTTTCTGGATTTCTTTCTACCTATCTTTCTAATAGATTATTCTACATATCTTTCTAATATATCTTTCTTCGTCTCTTTGAAACGCTTTCTTTGTTAATTTAAATTAATTGCTTGTCACAATTGTGGATGACCGTACTAGTTCGGGGAGCAAAAAGCCACCTTTAACAATTGCCTCCATTTTCTTGCCAATGACGGGATCGACAAAAGAAATACAGCGCACTTGGAAATTCTGAAAGACAATTGCCTTGCTCGAGTCATCCGTTGGTCTTCCAAGGCAAAGCACGGATCCGGGCCACCCATTCGCGGGGCTGAAAGGTTTGGCTGTGTTCCATAAAAGGGAAGCAGTTTGCGAATGAGCAGCGCGATCCCATAGGTATTGTGCACCTGTGACAGTTGCATTACGAATCGCATTTGGATCGACAGCTCCCTGACAGAGAAGCCACTTTCCACTAGCGGCGTGCATTCGCATTGCGTAGAAATCGGAGCCAGCAAGCGCAGCAGAGTAAGACGCCCACCCCGACACGACTGGATAGCCGCCAGACGGGCTGACCAGCCGAAGTCTCAGACCTGAGTAGTCTGAGCCATGGAGACTCTCAGGCTTTCCAGAGACTTCCATACTAGATATGACGGTGTCGGCACTGACCTCCAGCCTAGATTTATCGTAGACAGTTCGTAAACCACCAACTTCCATCACCCAGTCTCGGTTGTAGATATTTTGGATATCAGAGAGCGATTTGAACAGAACGACTAGGAAACCAGTCACAAGAACTCTGGCCCCGGCGGCGGCGGGGAAAAGCTCACGAAGACCATCAAGCTGCTCAGGGGACAGGAGCTTTCGTGGGTTGATGCCATCTTTGAAAAGGTACTCCTCCTTCCAAGGCGACCGTGGAGTCAAAACTCCCCGTGGGTGGAGGTTTAGCCTGTCCTCGGGATAAGGGTGCAACGCTCGACCTCTCGCTTTGACGTCTGCACACGTGCCCTGCACAAGCCAGATCTCAGGGCCACACTGGGGATGCGATACATAAACTGGATCATGTAGTCACAATGCCGGATGATGAGTCCGAACCAGCTGTTCAATCTCTGGTGTGGTTTCGAGAGCATGAACAGCACGTATTTCCGCCGACTCGGGGATTCCCCACTCTTTCGAATCTGTTCCTGTTGGACCTTCAGCGACTTAAGTCCAAAAAACAGTATAATGGCAAAGCCAAAGTCATCTTACTAGGGACAACCCTGATAGAGAATTGCAGGCAATTGGAAGAATTGTCAAAGTCAATGTCATCGGGTAGGTATAGTTTCCGAAGGAAACCTTAAATGGACCTTCGAAGCCATTTGAAATACCAAGGCAGAGAAAGTGGAATAGGTAGCATGAATTAGAGAAGAGAGAGTATCGAGCAGATAAGAAGGAGTAGGCCTTATAAACCCACGTCACCGCCGTCTCTGGCTAAGCTAAAGGTCACCTCCATACCGGCGAAATGGTGCCGTAAGCAAAATTTCACCTGTCACCGTGTCGATTGACTCGATCCCCGAATTTAGTGGCGTTGGCCGGGGTGGAACTGCTGGGACGGGTCACCACGATTGCGCCGTGGGCCTGAAAGACGCCGCTCCACGCGTTCAATAACCCGCTCCAAGCGTCTCATTCGGTTGTCCAATTGGTCTTGTCGACGGTCCAAGATAGCCACTTGCTCCTCGATCGATAGGACTGGAGCTGGGCCAACGAGAGGAGCCTGCTGGGGAGGTCCAGCGGGGGGAACTTCCTGGGGAGCGGCCAATTGGGGGGGCAGAGTGGACACCTCTGATTGGGAAAAACTGCACCGACTAGCCTTACCATTCCAATGGCAATTAACGCAGTGGAAGGTTATGCCAGGGACAATGACACATTGATAGAATAGGCCCCTGCCCTGCTGACAATGTAGGCATTCTTCCTGTGGAGCGGTCCCGACTACCTGGATCAATGCGGCCTCCACGTTGGAGATCGACCTGCTCACCTTTGTCCAGAGCTCCTGTGTTGTGTTTGGAGCAGTACCGCGTAAGATAGGCTCGCTCACTGCTGGCAAACGGTCAAGGCGCCGAAGTAGGTCCGACTTGAGTTGATTTCTCTGCCATGCTACAGTGTAGTTCAGTGGCTTGATATGGGCTGCCCACTCCCCAGGCGGATGATCGACAAGGGTGCCTCCTCTGGTCCCGGGGAGGACTTCACTTGGACTAAAGGAGACGGTCGCCGGGGGCGCTGGTCCCTCGTAGCGACTACTGAAGTCAGTATTAGACTTAGAGTATGTTTCGAATTAACTCACTTGGACATCTTTTCGGTCCCTGCGAGAGAGAGAGAGAGAGAGAGAGAGAGAGAGAGATAGAGAGAGAGAGAGATCCCAGGTATCCTTAGGGAGATAACTGATTTAAACGCGACGTATCAGTGAATCAAGCTTGGTCGAATGGGTAGAGTTTTGTGTGGATCTCGGAAACGCGTAGGTGAAGTGATGAGGACGAGGAGATGGAAGGAGAAGTGGAGTGAACGTATTGGTAGATGTCCAAGGAGAACCGTGAGGAGAGATGGTGGAGGAGAAGAAGTGACGTGTGGGAAATGCTGCTGATACGGTTGAGAGTCGAGTGTCGAAGCTGTACTGACCGAGCGCTTTTGATGCTCCGCAAGGACGGCTTGACAGGGAGCACAGTCTACGTGGAAATGGTACTCATATTTCACTAAGGATGACCTGCAACTCCCTGACATCGCTGTTGAGGTAAGTTTGCTGGTAAACCTGATGCTCACTAGTATAATACGCTAATTCCGGGGGTATAGATGCTCGGTACATACCGTATCTACTGCGATGAGCTCTTCTGTCGTGCTCCAGGATGCCCAATGGCCGTTTGCTTTCTCTTACTTTTACTGGATTTTATCAGTAGCTTACTAGTAGAACAGAACAAGAAGACCTCACTGAACAACCTCCGCAAGACTACGCCCGCAAGCATCCGGAGATTACCCTAACCGTCTCGCTGACTGGAGGCCGCCCTAATGAGGAGGAAGAAACGGCTGCAATTAGTAAGTAATTCACTGGTGAGATCGGGGGTTTCACTAGTAAACTAACAAGGAAGTAGACTTCTACAAGCCCTTCCGTGATGCGCACGAATCCCGACCTGTTAAGCGACCCGAGCCTCCTATGAAGAGTGATGGAACTGTCTATCTGATAAACACGCGCCGTATTGTGAGAACGGCTGGTGGGCAGGTTCCTTGCGAGTCCTGCAACGATGCAGAAGATCCTACTGGTTGCGTTCGTCTTGAGAATCAAGACCGCTGCGATAACTTCGGGTACTTTACTGGCCCAAGTGAGGATGGAGAGAGTGATCAGGAGATGGATGAGGCGTGAGAAGATCAGACCATGTCTTACTAGTAAATAGAACTTTTTTTACTAGTAGATGAGACTTGTGTATGGATAGAACAACAACATCCATGAGTCTATCTGAAACTCAAATGGCACTTAATAGTCCGGCTCACACGGAAAGCGCCCAGTGCCAACACCACACCTGGTTCCGAAGACAGAATGACGCCGACGGCACTCCCTGCGCCTGCTGGAATGAAAAAGAAAACATCTTCGCAAAGTGATCCTGGATCCGACAAAAGGGCAACCAAGCGGCTTGCCGAGGTCCTCGACGATGTTGTCGAGACTGTCAAGAGAATCCGAGGTCCGCTGATGGCAGACGCTGGCGTGAACGGAACGTTGGACGATGGGAACAGTCTGCCATCAGACAGCCAGACTCGGCGCGACGAAATCCTCGGAGCGAGCATTCGCCTTATGGAGGCTGCGACGGATTTGCTCAAGATGTATAGAGATGAGCCTATTTAGGGTGACAGGGCTGACTCACGTGACGTTAAGCCTCTGATGAGATTGGGATGAACAGCGATTGTGCTTTGTTTTAAAGCATAATTATCCGAATCTTCTTCTGATGGTGTTAAAATAAAGCCAGTCAAGCCATCGAAAGTTGTAACAAATGGATCTGAACTCAGGCCCGTCGCTGTACAGGCCCAGCGGGGTTAGAAATTCATGCATTAATTATCCTTGTTATACCATTTTATGTAGTTAGTCTTTCGATCTTTAGAGATGCTTCTTAATACTAATATCTAGTGTATTTTTATTCATAATCATACAACACTACTATCTTCATCTTTTTTCTACACGTCTTTCTGCATATCTTTCCCACATGTCTTTCTGCATGTCTTTCTAATGTATCTCTCTTCATCTCTTTGAAACGCTTTCTTTGTGAATTAAAATCAGTAAATTCTACTCGGTCGTATGATTATATCATATCTACCCGCTTCGATTCGATTCTCCAAGTCCCTGAACCGTTCCGCCATAGGTTTGCGCGCACTCCTTCAAGGTAGGCTCCCCCTTGAGCCCAAGCTTTTAAAACTGGTTCAAGAGCGAGCCAGGCGTCTTGACCTCCCTCTTTCCACATGCCCAGGGGTGCGCTTTCACCATTCGGGCCCCGAAGGAGGGGTGGTTTTCCTTGCCGTCTGGGCCGACTAAAGGCGCATTGCCATCTAGTGCGAAATTGCCTTGGTTTTGAGGAGGAGGAGTTCCAGGAGGAATCTCTGACGACATCACTAAGCAGAAGATAGCTCAGTTAAAACTTCTTACCGCCAATTTGTGAGATATGTGTCACTTCTGAGTGCATATGAAACACATCGAATACGAATATGTAATGATACTGGATATATACCAGCAAATTCGAGGTCTGAGCTCAGTGACCTCTTGGTTTGAGCTGTTGACTTCAGACCTTGTGGTATGTGCACTGTCAGTGTAAGGGATTCCAGAAATCGGCTTTAGAAAATAGGAGGATGTATAGAATGATATAGTATATGTGGGATTGCAAGGTGAGGGAAAAGCGAGGGCCCCGTACGACGACGAGGGAGAGTTTTTGACCGAGCTAGTATCAGAGACAGTTGAGTCAGCTTCGCATTGAACTCGAGCCGCACATAGGGTCATGATAACGAGCTGCTAGCGCCTTACCGCGTGTAGCCAGCGGAAGCAAACGGCTGCCTGTCAGTTCCCGGTGGAAACTTAACTTCACGAGGATGAGATAGGCGAAGTAGAAAATGGAGTTAAATAAAGAGAGTGTGAGATCACTCTGGTTGATGTGGGAATTTGCAAACGTGTGTATTGGCTATTGATGTCAAAGATATGGAACAACGCTCGACGATCTAGATCCGTGCGTTCTCTGCTGCGGCGAGGGTAGGTATCGGAATTCCGCTCCCAGTGTTAGTCATTGCTTGTCATAATTATGGATGGCCGTACTGGTTGAGGGAGTAAAAAGCCACCTTTAACATTTTCCTGCTGATACGTGCCGGTTAAGGGATCGACGAGAGAAACACACGATACTTGGAAATTCTGAAACACAATTGCCTGACTCGACTCGTCCGTTAGCCTTCCAAGGCAAAGCATGGATCCGGCCGGACCATCCATCCCTGGGACTGAAATGTTCGGTTGTCCTCCATAAAAGGGAGCCAGTCAGAATGGGCGGTCTACCACCTTGATACCCAATGAATGCAAACACTAGCATCCGAGAGAAATCATGGAGAGCTGTTTCAATATTTGCAGTCCCCAGTACTAGTATCATCTCGTTCATTATGGCCACGTGGTTCACTATTACCAGCGGGGGCGTTACGCGAGAGCTTGCGCTCTATGGCTAACCCCATGGTATACATCACTATCCATGTGGCTAAGTTAGTAGGGGGGATGGCAGATCTTGCAAAAGGTTTATTATTCTGGCAGTAGTGACAGGTGAAGCGGTCTGATCGAACGACAAGTATATATGGCAAGATTGAATTGACAGTCGCCTATCTATGATGTTGAACTTGCATCACCCTTTCCAGGCAAGAATTCTTCACAATCTACATTCCAGCCCCTCAAGAAGAGTCATATCTAGCAGCTTAGAAAAATAATTTTCCTGACATTAAGCGACAGGTCATCCAGCACGAAACCCCTCCGGTTATAGCCCGTTCACCTGCGTGGGCTTTAAAAATTTGTCGTGTTTCTCAAATTTAGGCGTCATCAGGATCAGAAAAAGCCGTAGATGAAGCCGTTGACGTGGTATCAGTGGTGAAGCTGGGTAATCTGGCTCCTCCTTGCCCACCGGGGAAGCGCACCCTACTAGATAGGGCGGGCCTCCCAGAGGGGATTGGCCAGGCCGATGCACTGTTGCTTGGAGCAACGGAAATCGATGTCTGCGTCGCCAACCAAGATTCATGAACTGCTAATTCCGCCGACCAGATGTTATCGACATCCTCCTGGAGCTGCTCTTGGGACAAACCCTTCTCCATGTCATCATAGAGCTTCTGCTGGGCCTGTCTGATGGAATCTGGCACGTCGGCATTTGTGTCATCACCAGAGTCACCGCTGGGATCAGATGTTGGGATTGGTCGACGGCTGAGTTGAGGCGTCCAGGTCGGCGTGGGTCTTGGTATCAGGCTGGGTGCTGAGCCTGGTTCAGTAAGATCAATTGTCGTCGTTGGTATTTCTCTTCGCTGCAGGCGGTTGGCTGGATTGTGTAGGCCCGGCAGAGCGAATGCGCAACCCACAAGTCCTATGGCAGCCAGACTGGTGAATCGCATGTTGGATAGTTGGTTGAAATGAATGATAGTTGAATAATGTCTTCTGTTGAAGTATATTGATTGTCGCTAAATGAACAGCCTGTGCCGAACGTCGGAAGTGTTCGAGGTTTTAGAGGAGGTCGATGAAGGAATTTGTAAACGGCATGCCTCAATGCTATGTGCAGGAGGCTACACATTATTATACCTCGAGAGTGGGAAGGGGCCATTTGCTCGGGATCCGTAGTAGTGGAGCTTATGATCTCAAGCCTTTGGCCAAGAAGGCACGTAGCGCCGATCCCTCGGGCGGCCATAGTATAGTTGACCATATGCTGCTGGGGCGATGGCCCCTGTCAAGCTTCCATAGAGCAAGTATCAACACACAGGCTGAAAACTTGGGGCCGTTTGCCCTCTGGGCAGTATCCAAAATAGGAAATTGCACTTTTGATTCGTCCTTGAATTATGTTGGTGGTACGCGTATAGCGTCGCAGTCGATGTTCCGGGGGCGGCCCCCAACAAGCCGCGCCGCAGAAAGATGCAGCTATTTTTGTTATACGGGAATGCAAATCATGTTCGTATACGTTGAGGCTCCATCCTAAATTGTCAATCTTAGCCAAGGCAGCAATACGATCGAGAAGACTTGAGTTTTTTCGTCTTTCTTCTTATATTCTTAGCGCCGAAGGCATCATCGCACGCACGGTTACTATGACACCTGGCCCCCCGCCACTCAAAGTCTTGAATCGCGGCCCCAGGGCAATCCTTCACGGGGGCCAGTATCAGATAGAGACTACGTTAAACTGGTCCAGTAGTGCAAAACTTCAAGGTGCACGTGGCACACAGGATCTCGAAGCTTTTAGATTTCCATAAAGTGCTCAATCAAGTTTGTAGGAGCCCCAGAGGGTAGCCAACCATAACTTTTGAGGGTAACATCCAGAAGGATTACACAAATATGGTGCCTACATTGTGTTCCTTCTGTAGAGTGATGCTGTAGTGGAGCGTGGTCATTGGAGGACACGGTTGGTCGAGGCTTGAATAGACGTGTCCCCTGTATGACCTAGTAACGATTTCCGTGGTTCTATATTGTCAACAATTATATAGCTATAGAGTACATGAAATAGGCCAATCAGGGCAACGGAATCAAAAAGAAGGGAATTGATATTGCTTTAATAATGATAATAATTCTGGAGAAGAAAAGAATATAGGATAAGGGCTTAGGGGGCTATTAAAATACCCCTAAGCTAATATATAAATAGGATCCACCGGATATTGTAATTCCGTGTGGTCTAATTAAAACTAAAATAGTTAGGGAACTATATATAAATACGTTATAGCGCGGTTACGCTTACTTATTATAATAATACCCTAATATAGTAGTACTCGGACTACCGGTTTAGGTTAATATACCCCCTTAGTAAGGTTTCGTTAGGAAGCTTACTAGCCTTAATTAACTAGTTATCGACTAATCCTTCTAAGAGATAGCTAATATCCTCTATACTAAGTATCTATAGGAATTTAATATACTTTTATCGCGGGAGAAGCTTCGTAAGGCTATTAGCTACTATCTTTAATATCTTTACCTATTCTACTAGGATCCTTCTAGCTTATACCTCTTAATAGAGCTAGTAGTAATAGATATTAATATATCTTAGCTTCGTTCGTAGCTAAGGTAATTCCTTAGTTAAAAGAGAGAGAGTCTACTAATTATTATACTATAGGATAATAGGGTAACTAGGATCGAAACGAATAATATCGAAAAGGTACTTCTATATTAATAACGATTTATCTACCTCTAATAGAGTAAGTAGCTTAGCTTCTATTATACTAGTTATTATAGTCTTCTACTTTAATACTTTTTAATTAATAGGCTCTCTAAAGATTATATAAATATAGCTAGTAGAGCTCTTCTAATTATAATTATCCCTATATAAGATATTACTTATAAACTAAATTATAGGGTATATTATCTACTTTTAGTAGTATATTACGAGATTCTTTATACTATAGAGATAGATAATAACCTAATTAATAGTATAAAGATACTCTAGTAAGGGATTAACTAGGAATTAAGTAAGATATAATATAGCTTTTACTATATCTAGCCTAGTAATAGTAATAAAGAATTATATAGAGCCTATTTTACTTATATACTTCTAGCGATTACTATTAGTAGCTATATTAGTATAGGATTTAAGATTTACGATATTTAGTAGGAGGATTTCGAGATAGTAATATTATATTAAATAATAGCGATATACTATCGAAGAAATATAGGAATCTTAATATAGCTATAATAAGCCCTATAAATAGTCTT
The DNA here is from genome assembly GCA_037043885.1 of Penicillium goetzii. Taxonomy (NCBI): domain Eukaryota; kingdom Fungi; phylum Ascomycota; class Eurotiomycetes; order Eurotiales; family Aspergillaceae; genus Penicillium; species Penicillium goetzii. Next base: position 23,994 of record JAWLST010000043.1, read on the forward strand.
AGATTATTTAGATTCCTAAGAACTATTAGGCTTTATCTATTACTTATAACTCTTATACCTTACTAAGTCTCCTTATAATAATATTAGTATCTTTTATAGTACTCTAAGGATTAAAGATAAGAATATCGTTAATATAAAAGATAATAATAATCTCTTCTTTAACGAATATATAAAGATCTTTCTAGATAATCTTAAAGCCTAAGGATACTAGTACTCTTAAAGCCTCTTTTTACTATAATCTTAATAATTTCTATAGGCTATATAAAGCTCTTAGGAGCTTCTAGTATCTTTAGCCCTTTAGATATATACTAAAGGAAAGATTAATATAAATCTTATCTTTATTATCTAAGAGGCTATTTAGGAAGATATTAACTATATTATATTAGTATATCTTAAGATCGAAATTAGTAGCGAAAGTAAAGAGGACTTAGGTAGTCCTAATAGCTAAAGTAGTAGAATATTTCTTCTTAGTAGTAATTTTCTAGAGATCTCTATAAATATAGATTCTAGCTTTATACTTAACTAGAAACCTATCTCTATTAAATTTATATATAAAAATCTATATTAATAATAAGACTTAAAGTCCTCTATTAGAAGGTCTATCTACTTCCTTAAATATACCCTTATTATTAAGACCTTTTACCTCTACTATAGCTATATTAATAAATCCCTTACTATAAGGATACTTTAGTATTTTAGACTAGTTTCTTAGTAATAGTAATAAATCCTTATAGTAAGGCTTTTTATACGTTAATCCTATAGTAAATACTATTAAAAAGCCTTTATAAAATTCTTCTAGTTCCTTCTTTATAGTCTCTATTATAGTAAAATAAGCCCTATTACTATAGATATAGTCCTTTTCTACGATATTATTAGCTAAAATCGATCCTTTAATATTCCTAGGTATAAGCTTATCTCTTAGGTAATATTCTAATAGTAGATCTAATAATATTAGTAATAATAATAGAGGATAATTATTATAGCCTCTACTAGGAACCGCCTGTCCCTAGTTAGACCTATATAGATAGTCTACTTAGACTACCTAACTATACTAGGTTACGTAGTGACCTATATAGCTAGTCTACCTAGCCTACTAGACCCTACTAGGGTTTTCCTATATATATAGGAGTAGGACTTAGGCTCTTTAGCGATTAGTCTTAATATAAATATACTCCTTTAGATTCCTTTACTCTAGTTCTCTATTCCTATAAGGACCTACTAGTATAATAGTCCTAATATTCTAATCGCTATATTTAATTAAATTAGACTATTAGAATCCGCTATAATATTACGTAATACTTATAGTAATCCCTATTAAAAGGCCTTAGAGGTACCTAAGAACCTAATAATAGGAACTAATATAAACTCTATAATAAATAATACTCCCTAGGCCCTACTAGGGGATATAATCTTCTACGAGGCTAAAGGTAGGCCCTATAAAGAAGTCTTATAAACCCTATAAGGAACTAAGACCGAAATCCTACTAGTTAATACCCCTTAAGGAGAAAAGCCTAATAAAGGTCTAGTAGCGGAGCTATATAAGGTTAAGGTACTTAAAAGACGCTTAGCCTTAGCTAATAAGAAGACTAAGATCCTAGCTTACTTTAGGGATAGAGTAAGAGAGGCTATAGTCCTAGAGATAGAGATACGCGAATTTACTACTCTACCTAAACTAGTAGTTAAGCCTATCTTTCTTTTACTAGGAGTAGGATACCTAATATTAGTACTCTTAGTAGTATTATAAGAGAGTATATTAGTGCTTAATCCTACTTAAGGTAAAGTAAAGGAGCTATATATATCCTAAAATATAATTAGCTATAAAGCTAAGAGCTCTAGTAAGTATAACCTCTTTAAATTAAAGTAAAAGGCCTTCTAGAACTAATACTCTACCTAATTCTATAACGATACCTATAAGATAGATAGAATAATTAAGTTCTTTACGCTAAGGATTAATATAATCTAGATATAATATTATAAGAATAACCCTTATCTAGACTTTACCTAGAATATCTTTAAGACCTAGGCCCTTTCCTAAGTTATAGATCCTATCTAGCTTTAGTATAAAGCTAAGAGCGACTAGTAGTAAGTAGTATAGGCTAATTACTAAGATATTTACTAATATACTCTAAGGCTTACTAGAATTTATAACTACCTTAAGGATATATTATCTAAGTAGTAATAGATTAACTAATTATAGACTAGACTTCTTAAGGAGATCTAGAGTAAGGCTAGGAGATTTATAGAATCTACTATAGACTAGTAGAATAAGTAGATAGTATTCTATAATTAAGTAGAGTAAGGAATACTTACTAGATTAGTATAGCTTAAAGACGCTAAGAAGCTATAACTATAGTAGTTAGATATAATCTTAGAATTATAGGGTAACTAAAGAAAGCTATACTAAGACTAAGGCTATCCTAATTTATAGTAAAACCTTTAGTTAGTAGATAAAGGGGATAGTAAGAGGCCTATAATAGGATTAAAGAGAGACTATAAGGATAAATCTAAGTATTATACTTTCTATAAAAAGCTAGACTACTAAACTAAGGATTACTTTAGGAAATAGATAGTAGATACTATAACCTCTAGAGAGCTAAAAAAATAGATAACCCTATAATATAAGTTACTATAGTACTAGGGATCGTTCTCTTAGAGAAATATAAGATAGTTAATAGGGTACTTAAGTATAGTATCCTAGTTACTAATAGTAAGAAAGGCTCCTTAATAAGAATTACTAGAATACTAATTAATAGTAGTACTATCTAGAGTTTTATAAGCTAAAGATAGGTAAAAGAGAACCTAGAAGATATAATTAGGACTAGTACTTACCTTATAGAGACTATAGATAGCTAAAAGATCTCTTTATATAGGAACTAAGATATATAGCTAAGACTAGTAGATCGTAATAAGATCTATAAGATTATTTATATAACTTATAAGGCTATAAATATAAAGGTCTATAATATAATTCTAGGTATAGACTAGCTTAGTATAGTAAATCTTAATATTAACTAGAGTATAGCTAAGTAGGTATATTATAAGGAGGCTCTACTAGAGCTCGAAATACTAGCCCTATAAGAATTTAAAGAGCTTATAGCTCTATAAGATATATTTATAGAACTATACTTAATCCCTAAGGGTATACTAGAGGATAAATATAAGACGCTAGAAGCTATAGAGACCTTAGATATACTATACCTAAAGTATAAAAACCTTAAAGCTATAGCTAATAAAAAAGGCGCTATAGTCCTTCTAGAGTATATAAAGTATAATTATATAATTAATCTAATTCTAGGTAAAGAGCCCCTATAGAAGCCGATCTATCCTCTATCCTAGATAGAACTCGAAGTACTATATAAGTATATTAAAGAGAACCTTAGGAAGGGATAGATCTAGTACTTTAAGAGCTAAGCTAGTATACCTATCCTATTTATACTAAAGAAAGATAGTAAGCTAAGACTCTATATAAACTATAGAGGGCTAAATATAATTACTATTAAGAACTATTACTCTCTACTACTAATTAATAAGTCTCTTACTAGGTTATTAGGAGTAGTTATCTATACTAAGCTAGATCTATATAATACTTATTATAGGATCTATATTAAGGAGAGAGATAAGTAGAAGATAGTATTTAGGACTTACTATAGGTACTTTAAATATACTATAATACTATTTAGGCTTACTAATACCTCTACTACCTTCTAGGTATATATTAATAGAGCCCTTATAGGTCTTATTAATATATTACTAATAGTTTACCTAGATAATATCCTAATCTTCTTAAAAGATAAGAAGACTTATATATAATAAGTTAGAGAAGTACTAGAACGTCTAATTAAGTATAAGCTATATATTAAGGCCTCTAAATATATATTCTATATAGATTAAGTAAAGTTCTTAGGCTTTATTATATTAAAGGATAGAGTCTCTATAGACCCTATATAAGTAGAAATAATACGCTAGTAGCCTAAGCTAGTATATATCTTTAATATCTAGTAATTTATAGGATTTACTAACTTCTACTAGTATTTTATTAAGAAGTAGTTAGTATTAAGTAGAGGCCTAAATAATTTAATTAAAGGACTAGATATATAGAAGAAAGATTAGAATAAATATAAGGTAGGCTTTATCTTTACTTAAGAAGTAAGAGAATCCTTCTAAAGGATGAAAGAGGCCTTCTAAATAGCGCTACTCCTTACCTACTTTAATACTTTACTAAAAATAATAATAAAAATAGATATCTTAGGAAGAACTATCTATATAATTATCTCTTAACTTTATACTAATAGATACTAGTACCTTATTATATTCTACTCTTAGAAGATACTTATAGTAGAGTAGAATTATAAGATAGGAGACTAGGAAATACTAATAATCTATATTAGCTTTAAGGAATAGCGCTACTTCCTAGAAGGAAATATATACCTAATTATAGTTCTAATAGACTATATTAATCTAGTATAGTTTATAACTATAAAGGAACTTATACGCTACTAGATTTAGTAGGCGGAGTATCTAGCTAGTTTTAACTTTATTATTATATTTTAGCTAGGGAAAACGAACCCTATAGATACTCTAAGTAGAAGACTAGACTATATAATAGATAAGCTACTAAATAGAGAGAAGTATAAGATCTTTATATAAAGACTCTAGTAATCTATTAATAAAGGTATAGAGTACTAAATAAAGCTAAATAGTACTATATACTTAAACGCTATAATAATAATAAGCTATATAGAACTTCTATCTCTATCTCTACTAATATAGCTTATAAGCTATAAGAAAGCCTAAGAGGCTATCTCTAGTAAGACTATATATTACTCTAAGCCTTAGGAGTCTATAAAGGATCTTCTACTTAAGGTATAAAATAAGAATAAGTTCTCCTATACTAAGCTTATAGAAGTCTAGGAGAGAGATAAATTTAAGTAGCCTTCTAGGACTAAGTAGAGTAGAAAGGCTAGGGATAGACTATTAAGGTATAATAGTAAAGTCTTTATACTATAAGAACCTATTATTATCTAAGAGATTATATATCTCTACTATAATAATCCTTAAAGAGAGTACTTTACTATAAAGCGAATAATAGAAGCTATCTAATTAAAGTATCTATAGAGAATAATAATAGATAATATTAGGAAGTATATTAAGATTTATCTAGTCTACTAAAGGAATATAGTAAAGCGCTATAGACTATATAGGCTTCTTAAGCCTCTACTAGTTCCTAGAAAACCTAGTAAATAGCTAAGTATTAACTTTATTATAGGACTACTACCCTCTAAGTAGAAGAAGAAAGTCTATAATAGTATTATAGTTATAGTTAATCTTTTTACTAAGTATACTTTATATATTCCTTATACTAAGGATATTAACGCTCTAGGCCTTACTACGCTATTTTATAAGAGGATTATAATACTCTAGGGAATACCGGAAAAGCTTATTAGTAACTAAGGATTAGTCTTTATAAGTTAATTCTAGGCTTATTTCTACTATCTACTTACTATAAGGTATTAGCTATTAATAGCTTTCTACCTTTAGATAGATAGATAGATAGAGAGGTAGAACTAGACCTTAGAATACTTCTTAAGGAATATTATAGGATAGAGCTAGGATAACTAGGTAAGATAGCTATTACTAGTATAGATAGTCTATAATAACGCTACTTATAGTATACTAAAGATATTACTAGCTAAAGCCCTATTTAGGTTCTATCTAGATCTATAAACTACTATTCCTAATAAGGTAATAGAGATCTATAAAGATACTACTAGCTATATTAAAGAGATACTAAGGATATAAGAGGAGATTATAAAGCGCCTAGAAGAGTCTAAAGCTACTATAAAGTATACTTATAATAAGAAGTATATTAATAAGAGCTTTATAGTTAAGGATTAGATTATACTTAGGAATAAGTATATAGATTCTAGCTACCTCTATAAGAAGCTAGATAATTACTATATAAGGCCCTTCTAGATTATAGGAACTATAGGTAAGTAAGCTTATAAGCTAATCCTAACTCTAATATATTATAAGATCTATACTATATAATATATATCTCTATTAGAACTATACTATAGTAATCTATAGAAGGATTAAGAGAGGCCTAACCTAGTACTAGTAGATAGTAAACTAGAATAGGAAATAGAAGAAATCCTTAAGAATAACTACTAGGGAGTAGAATATCTTATTAAATAGAAAGGCTATAGTTATAAAGAGAATATATAGAAGCCTAAAGTAAATATAGAAAGTACTATAGTATTCGAAAACTATAGGAAAAAGGCTAAGAACTCTATCCTACTAGATTACTATAAATACTAAGGGCGCCTACTAAAGACTAAGTCTTAATATATACTACTAATAATAGTAAATCTCTTACTCTTTCTTACCTATAAATTATTATAAAGTAGATTAATAGCTAATAGCTATAGATCTCTTACTCCTCTTATTACTTATAAATATCCTTAATACTAGTAATTAAATTCTTAATATCCTAGAGGAAGTTCTCTCTCTTACTAGTATTAGTCTAGGTTATTTTTATAGAGTAACTAAGACTCTATAAAGATAGATAATATAGTCTTTAACTATATTCTTAATAAGTAAATAGCTAAGATAGAGAGGATTACTTAAACTTATCTTTATTAGTATCTTATCCTCTCTACCTTAGTTACTCTAGAGAGAGAAAGAAAGAAGAGAAGAAGAGGAGAAAGGAGAAGATATTTATAGTTAAGCCTAGAGACTCTTAGCCTAGACTACCTATAAAAGTATCTATAGAAATTACTACTAGATCTATTATAGAAATATAAAAGGTAGTAGTAGAGAATTAAGAATCCTAAACTACTCTATACTAAGCTAATAAAGTACCTAGATCTAGCTAAGCTAGTATAGGAGTTACTAGAGTAATATTAGTAGCGGCGAGATAATACTCTAGAAGATTAATAGAGACCTTAGGAAGAGCTAGAGGGCTTTAGAATAGGATTATAGTATATACTAGATAGGCTCTTTAAAAAGAACAAATACTAAAGCTACTATTAGTATAGTAATTCTATAAACTAATAGTACTATTAGTACTAAGTATAGAATAGCCTAAAGATAAACTAAAAGTACCCTAATCTTACTTCTAATCTACCTTATAAGAAAGATTATATATATCTATACTACTAGTATCTATACCTATAACTATAGGATAATTACCTATAATATTATTAGAGGTAGGAGAGGTAGTAGAGGGGGTAGAGAAGATAGAGATCTAGAGTAAGAAGGACTGAACTATAGTATAGTACCTCTAAAAATCGCCTATAAAAGATAGTTTTAGGAACTATAAAATACCCTAATCTTTATAGCGAACTACTACTTATTAAAGGCGCTACTATAAGGTATATTAATATATATATTAGCTTAGGTATTAAGGTAGGAATCGACCTATATAGATTAGAATTAATACTAGATACTATATAGAGCTTCTTACTATAATATATCTATACCTCCTAGTAATATAGTATATATAGTAGAGCTCTAGAGTATTAATATCTACTACTAGAGAAGAATACTAGTAGATAGAATCGCTAGTAAGATAATCTATATAACGCTAATACTATATTACTACTAGGTTACTAGGTATAATATATACTAGAATAGTATATATATACTAATAGTTATACGCTACTAAATTAATAGGAGAGAATAGAGAAGCTACTATAGTAACCGAAGGTTATTAAAAGATAATAAAGATTACCTAAATTCTTAGGGAATAAGTATCTATTTCTATAAAGGATAGATAAAGAACCGCCCTAATATTACTTAGCCTACTATATTATAACCCTTTATCCTTAAATTTTTATTTTTAGTTAAAACGTCTATAGTAAATACCTACCTCTAATAATAAGGAGGCCTAGCTATAAGACGTAGCTCTTAAAGAAGGGAGAGAATATTATAGCCTCTACTAGGAACCGCCTATCCCTAGTTAGACCTATATAGATAGTCTACTTAGGCTACCCGACTATACTAGGTCACGTAGTAACCTATATAGCTAGTCTACCTAGCCTACCGGACCCTACTAGGGTTTTCCTATATATATAGGAGTAGGACTTAGGCTCTTTAGCGATTAGTCTTAATACGAATATACCCCTTTAGATTCCTTCACTCTAGTTCTCTATTCCTATAAGGACCTACTAGTACAATAGTCCTAATAATAATAATAGAGAGTACCTAATAATTTAGCTTAAAGTTACTAATCTAGATTATTTATAGGTTCTCTTATCCTCTTAGCTTTAGGGTAATTAGCTAGAAATACCCTAGGTAAGTCTATAGACCTTATTAGAGTAGATATTAGTATTAGTAAAGGTATTATTATAAGTAGAGAAGTAGCCTTTATATAGTTTTTCGGTATTTATACTATAACCTAGTTATTTACTATTATAGTTTCTTCTTAAGGTATCCTTATTAGTACTAGTTTATTTACTATTAAGGACGCTACTAACTTAGTTTATAATATAATATCGTTAAGGTTATATAAAGGATATTCTAGCGTAGAATCCCTATACTAAAGATTTTATATTATATTATTAAGTATATCCTAGCGGATTAGCGAATTAGCCTTAGCGGTACTATAGCGAATATTCTTATTAAATACTATATTATAGGCTTCTTAAACTTAATCCGTCTTAGGGAACTATATTTTCTATATATTTAATACTATATAACTAATAAGGTATCTAATCTTTACTCTTAGTACTATCTTATTAGACTACGCGATACTATAGAGATATATATATACCCTATAGCTATATAACTAAAGATTTATAAGGTTTAGGTAAAGCTCGATAGAAGGATCTCTATAAGCTATTACTTTTACTTAAAGGATAATATATTAACTATCTAGTATTCTAGTAAGTATATAATTAATTAAATATACTACTATATTTACTATCTTAGGCTATAGCTTCTTTAGTAGGCCTAAATTAGCTATTAGGGCCCTCGCGATAGTAATAATAATATCCCCTACTCTTTTAATAAAGCTATTCTACTTAGGAGTATCTACTATACTAAATTCTATAGTAATACTCTCCTATAGGTAGTATTAGTAGAATATACTATAGAGAGTAGACTCTCTATTACTTTTAAGTACCTAAATATCTATCTTAAATTAGCTATAGTATATTACTATAAAGGTAATAAGGGTATTAATATAGCTATTCTTCTTTTTATAGATTTAGGAGAGATATAATTAAATATCTTCTATATATAGGTAAGAAATCTATTAGTACCTATTATACCTATCTTTAATATAGACTAGGTCGAAGTATAGTCTACTAAATCTCTTATAGATACACCCTTAGTTAGCTAGTCTATATAAGACCTATCTCTTTATTTTACTTATTATATATATTTTATATATCTCTAGGCTTATTACTATATTTTCGCTAGTATTAGACTTAATCTTTATACTATTAACTATCTCTATTAATATCTCTATATATAGAGTATAGATATATCTAAGTCTTCTATACTAAATATATAGTAGTATAATAGAAATTAATAGCTTTACTAACTTCTTAAGAGTAGTAAATACTAAGAGTATAATTATTAGGTCTTTTTCTAATAAGTATAAACTATATTATTTTATATAGCTTACTACTATCCCTACTTTATTAGTAATCTATAGGCCTTCGCTATTAAAGAAATACCTATTTTTCTTAATCTTAGATACTAAGATAATATTAGTTTAGAACCTTAGTATATACTATATATTTTATACTATTATCTAAGTATCTCTTAATCTAGGATAATTAATACTAACTTTTATAGTTCTATATTCTAGAGTAATAGATTTACTAGATTCTAGTACTATAAGTTATTAATTAGGTATAAAGGAATAGAAGCGATCGTAGTTATTATAAATATATATATTAGTACCTAAATTAATAATCTAGTATATTAAGAGTAGATAGATTAGAGTAGTATTAAATATATATAGAGAGATAGTTATAGTAAAGAAAGTAACTATATTAGTAGGGATATTACTATTATAGGTAATTATTAACTAGGTAGTTTTCTTAGATATTATATTAGTAGTATTATTCTTTATTACTTTAGCTATCTCCTACTATTTCTCTATACTAAGCTTTTTTATATTTTCTTTAATACGTTTTTTAGTAGATTTATATAGGACCTATCCTAAGGGTCTTAGAGAGAGATTTATAGTAAAATACTACTTCTAAGTATATCTCTTTACTTTATATATATAACTATTTTAAGGTCTAGATAAGTTCTAAGGATTCCTAGATATATTCTAATATCTACCTAAAGTAGCTATAAATACTATATTACTAATATTTTAGTAAATAACCTTTTTAGTATTTCGATAGTTTTAGTATACTAATAATATATTATAGAAAGTAATCTTCTTTATAGGCTAGTCTACTAAATCCTTCCTCTATATATATATAAATATATTATTAATTATTTTAATAGCTTATAGGAAATTATAGATAGTATCCTTATCTTTAGGATTACTATTTTTATCCTTATAAGTAATATCTAGAATTTTTAGCGCTTTACCTTTCTTATATAAATTTAATTATATAGTAAGCTATTTATCTATCGAGATACCCTTAATAGAGTATTTTACTAAGTCTCTCTATATATTTTAGGTCTACTAATAATAATTATCTCTCTTTAGGGTAAATTATTAGGCTAGTTAGATAAGCTTAGTATATAGAGTATTTTTACCTTTAAGGATATAGTAGAACTCTAGAGTAATATTTTTTTATAGTAGAGTATTAATCTTATTAATTTTAGTATAAATCTACTTATTAAAAGATTATTCCTTATTAAATTTAGTAATTAACTACTAATATTTAGTCTAATCCTTCTTATCTAGCTTTATAGAGAATATTACTATAGGATTAATTTTAGAAAATAATAGGAAAGTATCTCTCGAGTTTACTAGCGCTTTTTATATATCTTCTTTAAGAAGATTAAGATTTATATAGTACTAAACCCTCTCCTTTATTACTAGAGATTTAATATAGCTAATCTATAATCTTTACTAAGTATTAGAATAAAGGCGCTTATCCTAGAGGATTTCTATTATAGTCTAGCTTAAGGAATCGATTAGAGCCGATATCTTTAGTAGAATAGGGCGTAGTAAGCTAGATAATAAGAAGAGAGATTACTAGTAGGATTAATATATTAATATTATATATACTCTAATTACTAGTAGGCTATTAGGCTTATAACTATTAATAATTATATAGCTATAGAGTATATAAAATAGGCTAATTAGGGTAACGGAATTAAAAAGGAGAGAATTAATATTACTTTAATAATAATAATGATTCTAGAGAAGAAAAGAATATAGGATAAGGGCTTAGGGGGCTATTAAAATACCCCTAAGCTAATATATAAATAGGATCCACCGGATATTGCAATTCCGTGTAGTCTAATCAAAACTAAAATAGTTAGGGAACTACATATAAATGCGTTATAGCGCGGTTACGCTTACTTGTCATAACAATACCCCAATGTAGTGGTACTCGGACCACCGGTTTGGGTTAACATATATTTATGTACTTTATGAGATCAAACTACGTTAGGGGGATTGATGGTTACCGAAGTACACGAGGTACACGAGATTCTGATGCGAATTTGATTGGAGAGGCTCGTATTTCAGCCTTTACTCATCTGAGTGTCCTTCGTATTAAAGTGTAGTCCGTATTCATGCATGCATGTGCTTCGTAATCTTGAGATTATGTGAGGGGAACATATATGCGCTCTATCGAGAATGAAAAGAAACCTTTACTTGAAATTGTTCTCTTCAGTTTCACTGGGCCACAGCAGCAATGCATCATGTGACGACTGTATTCAAAGTCATTGCAATTGTGTTCTCAATACTTACCAAAACAAGGAAAAGATGATTATTTGTATTAACATGTCCCGCAATGCCGAATCGCACTAAATGGCTATCATGGTATATCGCGTACGAACAAAATGGCGTAAAACGAAACAAGATTGCAAGCTTAACAATGCGTGATAGAGATCCCAACCCATAATGAAGCAATTAGCTGGCAACAGCCAGCTCCCACAAAATGTACTGGAAGTCGAGAGGTTGCCACGATCAACATGGCCTGTTTGGGTTCCAGTAACAGCGCCGAGCTCTATGTTGTGAGTTCGTCACGCGACCGGAACATTGAGCGGCACTGACATTGGTCGATTGTATGAACGTGCAATTCTAAGCGTAATGGGCTGGTGTTTGCGTGTTATTCGAGGGTTGAGAATTGACATCTTTCGGGCCGTGGTACACAGTGTCAGGATACACAGGAGCAGGTGCCTGGCCAGGAGACTGAGAAGGATAATGCGGCGAATACTGGGTCGAGTATTGACTTCCCGGCGGGGGAGCGTAGTAGGATGGAGCGTCATATTGCCCATGGACGCCATATGGCTGTTGGTTGAGATCCATGGGAGGAACGGTGTGGTAGTTCGCCGCAAACTGGTGCTGATTGTATCGCCGACGTTGAACGCAGTGCAAGATGAGAAGGGTCCAGGCAATGAGTTTGAAGATGACCGCGACCACAAAGCACGCGAGACCGGCATAGTAAGTTCCATTCTTCTTCGAGGCACAATCGGTATAATCGCTCCAGCTCTCATCCACGTTGGCCAAGTAGCTGTTGGCACAGTTCGAGGCGTGGGAGTACCATGAGCCAAAAAGCGCTCCACCCGCAATGAACAATGCAATTGCCCCAACAAAAAATATCAAGTACCACCAACGTGGTATAACCGTGGGTTGTTTCATTTGTTGATTTACTGGCACTGACACGCGCGACTTCTCGGGTGGTTATTTTAGAATGTGAGTAAAAGAAAAGAGCTCGGGGGCGCGAAAAGGGCGAGGGTCAGCATTTTGTAAAATCAAGGACCCCTTAACTAACGCCGAACGCTTTCTGGCAAGGGTCCATGTCAGAAAGTAGGCTAAATAATACTTCTAGCCTATCAAATTGCAGTAAAACAGAGGCTATACCTAATCCTAAGACGTGGGATGGGCTTTTCGCCCCAATTTATGTACTGCAGAAGAAGCTAGTAAAGAGGGCGATCTTAGCCGAAGAAGGCATGCGGCAATGGTCACGTGGGTCCATACCCGCGAAGCTAAACTTACCGAGATCCACCTTCGAGAGAAAAAATCTCGACCACCCACTATTTTACACCTATGGAGACTTCAAGAAGGCCAAAAACTTGACCAGACTGGGGCTCGATCCCAGGACCTTATCGGTGTTAACGATACGTGATAACCAACTACACCATCCGGCCAATTCATGAAGCAATGGCTGAGATTCATGCTGAATGAATCTGGATATAGGAGACTCGTTAGGAATCTGAACATGTCTGAACATGTTACCACCTCCTGAAACTTATCCAATTCATCTTGGAAGTTCCCTGGCTAGAAGCATTGCACTTCTTGCCCGGGGTGCTAAACCCAGGCTTGAAAGATCCCAAGACTACCATAGATGATTGAATGTTACTGTCGTTAGATTGGAACCTTAGTGATGTTCGGGGAATGTCACTTATATATCTTAACTATTTGTTGCCTATGTGTTGAGCTTGTGTCGAGCATTAACGGAGTTTTCATTAACTCTTGATTGATAGGTATCTGTTGAAATGTACTAGATTCCTCCTTCATCCAGACTATGTAGGTCCCAGCTAAGATAGGATCAAACTCACCTGCATATTCCGCAGAGTCGATAGGAATAGGACGAGGTCTCGCAGACCTCTCCGACTTTTTCATTATCACATGACCCATTACTCCTGCATGTATGTTTAAACTCCCCGATAAAGATATAATTTGATTCACATACCCTATAATTCATTTGGCTGGTATCTTGCTAATCACAACAGATCTATGTGGCATGACAACAATGTACAGCTATGCCGTCTCAACTTCACTGCTTCTCGATGAAAACAACTTGACTGCCATAGTCCGTCTCAAAAACAAACTGCAACCCAACATTCATCAAAGCTGATCCAGAATAGGTAGCGTTACCATCCACGGTATAGACAGCCTTGGGATCCAACCCTTGCAGCTTGATCCAAGGAAGAGCATGGTTAATGTTGGGGTTGATCTGGAAGTAGAAAAGGACGGCCTGTGACGCATCCTCGGAGATGAACTGAACGGCGGGCCAGTTTGAGGCCTCGGGTAGACTTAGACGATACATATCTCCAGTCAAAATGATTGGGTTGACCTTCTCGGCGAGTGCGATGAGGCCAGGGAGAGCAGCCTTGTCTTCTGCTGGGATTTCGGCGGGGTCCAACTCCAAGCCGAAAGATCCTCCCATCATGGCGACGTGGCCGCGGAACGCGACAGGCAGTGTTCTGCCAGTTTGTTGGTTTGGAACAGCAGAAAGATGAGCACCCATCGCACTCGGGGGATATACGAGTGACGTTCCCATCTGAATTGTGATGCGCTCAACAGCATCGGTATCATCCGAGGTCCAGATCTGGGGGAAGTACCGGAGTACACCAGCATCAAAGCGACCGCCTCCAGAAGCACAGCCTTCCCACAAGACGTCGGGGAACTGAGTAGTCAAGTTGTTAAATACACGATACATTCCAAGCATGTACTCGTGATCCGTGGATGGGGAGGGCATTTCGTGGATGCCCCTGTTGTTGTCCCATTTCACGTAGGTGATATCAGCGCTGCTGAGGATGCTTGACACAGACTTGATAATAAAGTCTTGCACCTCTGGAAGAGCGACATTCAGAACGAGCTGGTTTCGCCTCTCTGTGCGGGGGTAGGCTCCGGCATACAAGGCCCAGTCAGGGTGCTCGCGATAGAGGCTGGAGTTGGGATTGACCATTTCGGGCTCAAACCAGAGACCAAAGCGCAGTTTTGTGGATGTGTTTGCAGCCTTCAGCGCGGTGATGCTGGTCACTGCGTGGTCCAGACCACTAGGAAACCGTTCGGGATTCGGTGTCCAGTCTCCTAGGCCGGCGTTGTCAGACAGTCGAGGATACTTGTCGCCGAACCATCCGTCATCCAGGACAAATAGTTTAATTCCCAAATCCGCTGATTCTTGGGCAAGGTTATAGATAGTGCTTTGGTTGTAGTCAAAGCCAAGACCTTCCCAACTGTTTAGAAGTACAGGGCGATCTTTCATGGCAAATTTACTCTTGATGAGATGGTTGCGATAAAGTCCATGGAACAAACGAGACATGCCACCGACGCCATTTTGGGAGTAGATGGAGACGCATTCCGGTGTTGTCAGCGACTCGCCTGGTCCGAGGTTCCATGAGAGCTGGTTGGGGTTAAGTCCAAGTAGAGCACGCGTGAAGCCCTGGGAGCCTTTCTCGACGTCCACAGAGAATGAACCGGTATACACTAGCGAAAAGCCCCATGCTTCGCCACTGGATTCGGTGGCAGTTGGATCCACGAGTGCAAGGAATGGGTTGTGAAGGTGTGACGAGTATCCTGTAGAGCTTCCAAAGCTAATGTCGTGACGAGAAACGCGTCAGTTAGCTCTATATACTCCTGAATTTTTGGTGTGTTGTTGGACTTACCCTTGCATTCCGTACTCCACTTTCCTTCGTTCACGGTGGGCTTCACGGGCCCAGTCGCCTCTCAAGCTGATCATGTCCAAGTCTTGATATGGAAAATCCACACTCATGCTCGCAATGGCTTCAATGGTGATATTGCTCTCGCCCTTGTTCATCACGTTTACACTGCGGACGATTGCGTCGTACTTAGGGAATACGGAATACGACAAATCCGCTGCCACAGCACTATAGTTGTCATAAAGATGAACGACCAAGGTGGTCACATCCTTTTCTGTACCAAAGGTGGCAGGCAACCCTGGCAGTTCCGGCTTGCCTTGAATCACATCGTAAGATTGATACTGCAGGTCAGAGACCGTGTAGCCTTCAGACTGTCGGATGCGAATGGCAGGAATGCGGAAGTCACCCCGACCCTGATCAGGAAACTCCCGACGCACTCGTCCTGACATCCCGACCCAGCCATTGACAGCAGGCACGTTCTCAAAGGGAATATCTCCTGTCACGCTGGCACCAAAGTGGTCTGACCAAAGATCGCCAGTCTCGTTATCGACATGGAAACGGTATGAAAAGTTGTCACCGTTTAGTGCAAAGGTGGTACCATCAACAACCACGGCTGAAGATTGAACATGAGCAGGTGCTTTGGCAATGTCGCCCATAATAGAAAACTGACCGTTTGGAGAGCCTTGGGCTGCCACTGTCGACGTCGAGCCGAACAGGGCTATCAAGCCAGAGGTCGCAACCGCTTTCCGCATGATCTGACTCATTTTTATCACGGCCAGTGATAGGGGTAACAAGCGGTGTCTGTTGGAGAAGCAAAGAAAGTAGGAACGGTGAAGATATCGTATGCTCTTTTATACTTGCCCCCTCGGAGAATGCGTGGGGTCGCGCCAACTCGATGCTGGCAAAAGCAACCAATTATTGGCACTTTGCATGACTTGCGTGCAGGTCATAATATAGTATTTCTCCTGATTCTGGATACAGTCTATCGAGATGCTGCGGGGTTTGCAGCTGCGGCTTGAAGTAGTAAGTTGCGGAGAACCCTCAAGGGACAAAGCATCGAGCTGTAGAGTTGTGAGTTGTTTAGGTGGGAAACCAGTTTGTTAGCGGCGGGTTTGGTGGCTTTTGATTGGCAAGGGCGACGCTGATCCCGCCTCCTCGTGAGTTTGCCAAGAAAATTCGGGAAAGTCTCCCAAGGAACACACCAGTGAAAGACCATTGGTCTTTGCCATTTGGTAACCCCGCGTCATTTTTGGTGACCATGTCCTATCCTCAACTACGCCAGGATGAGGAAGGCTAAGGCATGTGCAGCTTGCCGGTAAGTAAGGAGATGCTGGTTTTCGGAACGGCATATCGCGTTTAGTACGGCTTGTTAACATGTAGACCCATAGTGAACGCCGGCGGAGATGCGAGATCCGTGCATCAGGCTCTCCGTGCACGTTCTGCATTGCTCGAGGTCTTAGGTGTACCATTGCTCGCCTGACTCGAAATGCTGCCGATGTGGAACATGGCCTGTCGCCTTCTTCCCATCGAACCACGAGCGGAGCAGTCACTTTACACGAAGAGGGAATGCAGAGCAGCCATTCACCTACCCAATCTCTTTGCGCAGAATTGGTGAAGCTCTATTTTGACTATGTACACGATCAATTCCACTCTCTGTTTCATCAGCCGAGTTTTGAAAAAGACATGGCTCGAGGGAAGGCCCCCCGAATTTTGTTGTACGGCATGATGGCCCTGTCAGCAAGGTGAACATTACAGCCCCTCCCCTGATTTCGATATTACTTATCTAAAGTATTTGCTCTAGATTCTCGAAAAACTCGGCTTTCCATGACACAGATCCTCGGCTAAGGGGGAAGACATACGCTAAGGAGTGTGCGGACCTGCTTGATTGGAATCAGGTCTCCTTAACAACAATCCAAGCATGCGTTTTGCTCGGCGCAATTGCAGTTACGGAAGGGAATTCGGCCTCGGAAAACATCTACTATGCCGTCGCCTGCCGGATTGCCCAGCTGTTAGACCTTCCAAATTGCAAAACTGAGAGTAGAGTAGAGAAGGAGGTCAATATTCGAAGTTTGTTTCCTCTTAGCCCCTGGCGCTCTTTCTGCTAGTTTACTAATTATTCACGCTGTATAGCGTGGTGGAGTTTGTGCATGATAGATGTCTGGTCATCCACTGGAGTGCGTCTACCAAGGCTGCTCGCCCCGAGGGAGAATGTCCCATTACCGATGGACGAGGTTGTCTTTCTGGGAATGAGCCGCGATCGCGGCTTTGATGACGCGGTTCAAACGAACAGAAAATCTTCACTTCTTGCCGAGATGGTCCGCTTGAATTATATTCTGCAACAAATCAACGATTTCAATATCCGAGTGGCCGAGTCCAAACTTGATTCCGTCACTATTCTGAGCGAGGTTGAGCATCTTTCCGCACAGCTTGACTGGTGGCTCGATGAGCTACCGGATCACATACGAGATACTCGCAAAAATTTGGATCGATTTTCCGCCCTAGGCCTCGGTCGTGTGTTTGTTGCAATCTACCTGGGGTACTATCACTTTGGACAGATGCTTTTCTACCGCTTTCTTCACCAAGATTCGCAATCGACCAGTCTCCGAAGCCGACACTTTGCCAATAAATGCAAGGAGCATGCTGGTAGGTTATGCGATATTGTCTACTCTTCGGAGACGGTACCCAACTGCGACGCGAAGTACAACATGGTAGGGCATGTTCTTGTCATTGCGTCAACGGTACAGATCCACAGCCTCTTATTTGAATCAAACGATACAAGTCTCGCTCTGGCGAAAAAGAGATTGGAGAAGAACTTTTGCATCCTAACGCAGCTCTGTGCCCTATGGCCAACCCTGGACGTCTGTATGGATCGACTCATGGCATTTCATAAAGCTTGCAGAGAGTCGGCAGATACAAGTTTCTGCATGGATCAATGGATGGTACGATTCTTGGTGGAGTTTGCGAGTCCTGTCACGGACAAAGCCTCTCATGCAAGCGATGGAGGTCACTGGTCGCTCGCGGAATTGGGCATCACCTCTGATCAAAAGGCGTTATTTTAGTTTTGATGGCTAGTGTATTGAAACCTGTTTCTTCTTATGTATGATCATCGGTCATTCCTTTCCAATTCCTTGTCCGGCTCGGCTACCATGGGTGATTAACGTGCGTAATCTCCCGATATATATTCCCCGGACCCGTGCGTCCAAGTCAAACACGCCTGTGGACTGGGGATAAACAACCGTCTAGCGAGTTGAGGAGTAGCAAAAGACACGATGGACTAACAGGCTGGAAATAAATTCTGTAAGGAACATCATGTATACCTAGACATCCGGATCGTACAATCGCAAAGTTACTGGGGCCGAAGGGTAGATGTTGGAGGATGGAGGGCCTGGCTTGCGTGGCCATTTGACCTTCCGCGATGTTGTGAGCGCACACCAAATAGCATCCATGGAAACTGCAACGGGGGACTTTAATTGAGGACCCTAGGTGTTTCTGCGCTGTTACTTGAAAGCAGGCGCTCTTTTGACCTTGTCGATTTTAGGTAGTTCTGATCAACACTTCATGTGCTACCTAAATTGCTGCCTGAGGCTGAAACAAGGCTCCACCCCTTTTGTTGTCCTTCACACTGCGCCCCTCCGACACGTGATCCTTGATCCAGGCTGCTGATGATCCCTAAGCAGTCCGACACCAACGGTAGGTCTTATCGTATTTTGGTAAAGCAACTGTTGATTGACGTTCAAAGTGGGTTCAAGCGAAGGTTGCAGATCTCGCCCGAGCAAGCACTCTGCTTTACGTTCTCGTGAGTCACCCACGCGGAGACTCAACTAGGCAATCATTCGACTCCCTAGCAAGGACTCGATTGCTTGGGTTTGACACAGCCACAAGCTCCAAGGCTCACTGGGCAGTGGGGGTGTATTAATTACCCCCACAAAGCTGCCTTTCTTTGATTTCCTGGTCCAGCATAACAACGCGATACCGACCACAAGCACCCGTTTATGACCACGGGCGTTGTATACTTAATAATGACCACCCCTTAAGCCGAGACCTGATTCTCAAAGTATTCTAATATTGATCGCTGTCTAAGCTCCTCAAAAATGTTGCTTCTTGGTCTACCACACGAACTGATTCTCAGTATCTGGGATGGGTTGGAGACGACTAAGGACATGAACGCTTTTGTCCGAACATGTCATCATTTTTATGACAACCTCAACACCCACCTTTATCGCTATATGACGCATCGATCGGACCGATATCACCCTTTCCAGTGGACTGCAGAACACGGCCCAGTTGAAACGCTACACAAATTATTACAAACTGGTATCAACCCTTCCCACTGGGGCGTGCTGTCTCCACTCGATCCAGCAGCGAGATATGGACGGGTGGATGTACTACAGGTTCTTCTCGAATATGGGTTTGACCCCAATACCAACGACCGTTGCGGACAAACGCCACTACACCATGCAGCTATACATGGCCATCGGGAATGTGCTAGGATGCTACTGGATGCAGGCGCGGACTTGAACTGCAGCGATGACGAAGATTATACCCCTTCATCATGGGCAGTTTTCCAAGGACGAGCAAATGTCCTTGCTTTCTTGCTCGACCGGGGGGCTTCAATGGACATAGATTTACCCAATGATGAGACTCCACTTGGCTTCGCAGCTCGAATGGGGTACGATCAGCTAGTGACTCTCCTCTTGGAGAGGAATGCGCCGGTTGATGGCGTGAGTGATGGAATGCCCGGAACTCCACTATTATGGGCAGCACAGACTGGCCACAAGAAAATAGTGAGGCAATTACTGGAGGCTGGTGCTGACATCCACTATATGTCCTATGGGCAAGGCCCTCTTCACTGGGCCGCGCACATGGGCTATGAGGATGTTGTGACGATTCTACTTGAGGGAGGTGCTGTGGCTGTCGAGCCCGACATTGCTGGGAATACGCCACTACACCGGGCATGTTATTCACGCTCTGCGAATGAACGAGTTGTGGAGCTGCTTTTGAAAGCAAACGTGAACGTGGATAGTAAGAATTCAAACGGCTCAACGCCTCTATCGATTGCCGCGCTACGGGGCTTTTCGAAAGCTGTCTGTTGTCTTCTGAAACATGGGGCCGACCCTACTATTGTCGATAATGACGGCTCAACTCCTCTTGTCATCGCTACCCAAAATGGCCACGCTAAAGCTGTACTGGATCTACTCGATAACTACACGCTGTCGGCTCCATCCACTGAGCCTTGTGATACGCCAGCTGAAAAGGGAATTCTCGGACGGGAGAAGTACATCGATACCCCGGACCGTTTCAATCGCACGCCCCTGTTCCTCGCTACTCTTTATGGATACGAGGAGGTCGTGCGTATATTGCTAAATCGAGGAAGCTCTGCAATTAATTTTGCAACTAGTGCGGGCAGGACCCCGTTATCGATTGCCCAAGGCCATTGCCAAAACTCGACAAATTCGACTGCGGAGCGCATGAACTCGATATTGGCATGTCTTCGCGACCCCTCCAATGTCATTGTGGATCTGAAGAAGGTCGAAGAACCATCAAACACGGCGGTGGATGACGGTGGCGAAGTGGTTTGTGATAGCTGCTCTCTCGAAATCTCTCTTTTTGACACGCACTACCACTGTGCGATTTGCAACTACGAAGACTACGACATGTGCGTGGAATGTTTTGGCGCCGGCGAAACATGCGACAATTCCACGCACGTTTTGCAACGTTTGAGGATGGTGAACGGTAGATGGACTGCTGTCTCAGACGATTTTACCAATCAGTAAGCCTCTGGTTTTGCTATCAGGTAGCTAATATGTATAAAAACGACCAATGAAAGTAATCGCTTCTGGTGTGGACGATAATCTGGCAGTATGCCGCATGATAGAATCCATCCTCATCTTACAAAAAACCCCTGAATTCCCTAACAGCATAAATATAGCAGAAAAGATCGACGAAAAGAAAATTATGCTTTCATTTGAAGTCCCTGTATTACCTGTGGAATTGATTCTTTTGTCGTCCTGTGATGGTTAGTGATTGTGTTACGGCCGTAAGCCGTCCGCGACCAGAACACTTTCTGGCGGAAATAGCGAATCGGCTTGCATGCGGGGCGAGTAAAATTAACAACATTTAAGGGGGCTTATTTTCAAAATGTCAGGGGAACTATGTTACGGCCGAGGATGATATGAGCAAGATGAACAAGAGCGGGAGTTCTCAAATCTCATCTCATATAAAGGGTACGTGATGCCGCAAGATGCCAGAACGCATCACCATCCCCCGTCTTTTTTTAGAGCTACTACGGAATGCACTGGACTATTTTGGCGACCGGATTTCTCCCTGTGGCCTTGAGTGCCTCTGTGCCCCAAAGCCTGGAGATTTCTGTGAAAGATGTGACGGCTCCGAACATTGTCAATGTCCACGTCAAGTACGCAAATCCTGTCAACCAGGACCTTGTCTTCACGTACGGGAAATGCGATACCGTCAGCTTCAACGACGTTCATGATACCATTGCAAAGGTCTCTGGTGGTGGTATCCCTGGTGATGACACTCGACTGGTTTGGGTAGTTCCCGACAATGTTTCCACTGGAGGTTGTATCATCGCGTGGGAGCAGAAACAGATCATCGGCCAAAGCGCACCGTTGTCTTTGGACAGCATCATACATGCGGGCCTCGCTAAACGTGACATTATTCCAATGACAAACGATTCTGGTATTGATGCCGAGGGTCCTTGGTTCAATGGCGTTTCACTTCTCAAGAACAAGGAGATTGGAGCCGTTCATGTGAAGAAGGCCAAGAGCAAATGTAAGTGCGCTGATTTTTCGGTTCGAAATCGCGTCCTAATCTTGATCCAGCAATTGGAATTATCGGTGCGGGAATCTCGGGCTTGATGACCTACGTGAGTCCTTGACTTCTTTCGAGGCCCTAGACCAACACATTGGTGATACTAACCCGCCAAAGCTGCTTCTCCAAAGCGTTGGATTCACCAACGTCGAAATTTCTGAATCGACCGATCGCGTCGGAGGGTAAGTGACCCGCAAGTTGTGACAGATTGAAGCTTATTTTTTCTAGCCGAATTCGAACTGAATATTTTGATCTCCCGGAGTCAAAGTATCAGTACCAAGAGATGGGAGCCATGCGCATTCCTATCACAGCAACCTTCCCATTGGGAAACGACAGCCTGACATTGAATTTCACAAGCCATGAGATCGTCTTTCAACTTGCCGACACCTTGAATAAGCTCAACGGACATAAGGAATCGGTCAACATCGATTGGATTCCCTTCATCCAGAACAGTGATAATGCACTCTCTTTCGTTGAGAACAAGCGCAACCCCGATGGTTCTATTCCAACCATCGGTGATGTCGCTAAGAATAGCTCACTCGGCGCAACCTCTCTTCACACTCCTTCCCTCGATGAATTGATGTCCAAATTGGGGGAGGTTATGTATGACCCCCCTACCATGAAGCTGGTTGCCAGCAACCTTTATGAGGCCCACAAGAAATTTCTCGGTATGCATACATCATGATCGGCTTGTTGTATCTATTACTTATGATATTACAGATGTTGGACTTAATGGCAGAGGAGGCGACGACTGGACTCAGACAGGTTACCTTCACAATGTACTAGGCTTTGATCTCAACACCACTGATCTCGCTGGGGAGTTGACCACGGCCGCTACTCCCTTCTGGGTCAGCTTGTAAGTCTGAAACTTCCTCAATTCCAATGATCCGGTTACTGACTTCAACGTTCGTAGATACGATAACCTCTTTTTTTCGTCCAAGGAGTGGAAGACCATTGACAAGGGTGAGATGCACTGAGATATTGATCAGTCAAATTGGCTCACATTTTTCCCAGGAATGAGCCGTCTTCCAAATGCATTCAAGCCAATTGTCAAGGATAATCTCAAATATCATAGGAAGATCCAGAAGGTTGAGTATCTGGACTGTGACAAACAGGTTCGGGTGTCTTGGAAGAACCACTTCACCGACCGTCACTTCCAAAATGCCACTTATGACTACGCCCTCGTCGCTGTCCCTTTCACAGTTACACGGAAATGGGAACTTCCAGGTATCTTACCCTGCCAAGCTTTCCAAGTTTATAACTGAACGCGAAAAACAGAATTCTCTACAACTCTTACCCATGCTATTGCCGATCTTGGCTATCAGTCGGCCTGCAAGGTAAGTTACCATCAACCCTTATTGAATGACCATGTGCTGATTGCCTGCGAAAGGTTGCCTTGGAATTTAAATCGAGATTCTGGGAACACTTGGAGCGCCCAATCTTCGGCAGTTGCAACACGAAGACTGACATTCCCGGTATCGGAAGTGTGTGCTATCCCGGCTTCAATGTGAACAGTACTGGTCCCGCAGTCATCCTCGGTAGTTATAACCAAGATGACTATGGATACCGCTGGGTCTCCACTCCTGAGAAAGAGCATGCGCAATACGTACTAGATGCCTTTGCTCAGCTTCATGGTGACATTGTCTACGAGCAGTATACTGGCAAGTTCAAGCGTCAGTGTTGGTTGGAAGACGAGTCCAATGCCGGAGGCTCCTGGGCCTTCCCAAGTGTTGGCCAACACAAGCTGTACATTCCATCCTACTTCAACACCGAGAAGAATGTGAGTTTTTCATGCTTGATCCAAAACTGGGAATACACTTACTAAGTATGGCAGACTATTTTCATTGGCGAACATACCTCATACACCCATTCGTGGAGTAAGTGGACTAGCAAAACACGTTTTCAGTATTTGAAATTAACCTGAGATAGTCGCTTCCGGCCTGGAATCTGCCGTTCGTGGCACTGTTCAACTTCTACTTGGTACTGCCCCGGCTACCCCCCCCCCCCCCCCCAATATCATTTTTTTGACTATAGCTAACTTCAAATTTTACGACAGAGTTGGGATTGGTTGACGAAGCCAAAGAAATTACAAGAACTTGGATGGGAAGATGGATCACCGTGTGAGCCGGATTATTGAGTGCCATACGAGTTTCAGATACACTCAATGTTGTCGTCGTTCTATCTGTACCCACGATTGCAAGGTTTCTGTGAGACTAGATTGAACGCAACTCCCCGAACCCTGTTTTCCCTTTGTTTGTTATACATACATTCCTTTACCTTCGATACATATAATATTGCATATCATAAATTTGGACAGACTACAATGGGTCGAGTAGTATTTCAAGTGAGCCAATGACGGCTCTGTGTACCTAGGTGATGTTCCAAATGAGTACCCACCGGCTAAGTCGGATAAGAGGGTCTTTTTGCGAATGTATACTTCAAGCGGCACGTACGAATAAGGGCCTACGCAGAGACGTGTCAGCAAGTTGAAAAAGAAATGTATCGCATCTTAGACTCACGGTGATATCTCGGAGCCGTTGAACTGGCTGAGTTGGCCGAAGCTTCCGTCGAGGGTACATAGTAGGTTCGACTGCACCACTAGCGGATAAACTACGTAGGTGAATCCACCTATGGGAAGGTCCAAATCTCTGGACACAGGGTCTACTTCCGTTGGCCTAGAACTTGACAATCAGACTAATTTCTTAGTTGCATGAAACGACGTTTTTATGCGGGGAAGTGTGCGGGGCAGGGGAGTGGGAAAGACAAGTGGAGTGGTAGTTCCAAAGTCTTAATCGAGAAACCAAGAAATGGCCCAACCAGATATCTTTCCACTTCCTTTCCTTTGAAAGATCTTTCTAAAGGTCATCTAAATCGCCTTTCTTGATGTATTAGGTTTGGCAAGCTCAAATTGAAATCAATTCTGTTTTGGAAGTTGTGATCAAAATTCAGAACGTAAGATCTGATCAAGAGATGCGCATTAAATTAACCCTTGTGCTCCCGTTGCGACCGGCAAACCCGTTAACACCATTAAGCTATAAACATTTGTATTCCACCAATTTGTTTCAATCTCAGTTACTGTCGAGCACAATGACCTCCGCTTCCACCTCACCGATGCTCTCCACGCGGAGCGAGTCACCGGCATTGACTTGTGTGATAAACGCGCCATCTCCTTCCTGGAGGACAGCATCCTCACTTCCGTTCAGCTTAATCTTCATCTTGCCCTGTTTCGTCATAGGAAGATGGATGTAAACATTGCGCTTCTTCTTAGAGCTGACCACCTCGCCAGCACCAACTTTCCACGTGAAAGTGGAAGAAGGTGCAATGATTCCGGCGCCCATCACAAAGTCGGCGTGGATGGGAATAGTGCCCGGAATTTTGGGAACAGCGGCATCTTCATCCGCTGGCTTGGCCTCGGGACCGGCGGCGAGTGGCGATAGAATGTGAACAAACTCCTTGCGCTTGGCGTCTTCACTGAAGGTCATGGTATGATACTGGGGCTTGAGACCGTGCTTCCATGGCAGTGCCCAGATCTGGAGGAAATGCACTGGTTTGTCCGATTCGTTTTGTTCAGAATGAGCAATTCCTTGA
Organism: Penicillium goetzii; assembly: GCA_037043885.1. Classification (NCBI taxonomy): domain Eukaryota; kingdom Fungi; phylum Ascomycota; class Eurotiomycetes; order Eurotiales; family Aspergillaceae; genus Penicillium; species Penicillium goetzii. The sequence continues at coordinate 49,947 of JAWLST010000043.1, forward strand.
CTTTTGTTAGTTTGCGATCAAGTGGTCACAGAGTTCGATATGACTTACCAGTTCCTCCAGTAGTGAACTGCACATCTCCTCGCTTCATACGATAGAAGTCCTTTCCTTGCTCGCCTTCTGCTCCCTTTTTGATCATGCTGTCGCGGTGCGTGAGCTCTCCGCTGAGAATGTAGCTGAAGATCTCTGCATCACGGTGGGGATGAGTTCCGAAACCATTTCGGGGTGCAACGCGGTCTTCGTTCAATACTCGCAGGCTTCCGAAATTTTGGAATCTGTGGTCGTAATAGCTAGCGAAGCTGAAGGTGTGGAAGGATTTCAGCCAGCCGCCGTGCTCGGCATAACCGCGCTCACCAGAGCGACGCAGAACGATCTTGGCGTGGGCGAGAGGACCAGACATGGTTTGTTTCAGGGGTTGTGATCGGAAAGTGGGTGTTATGAGATGCGCTTCTTGGTAGTTGTAATTTAAAGATGCTTTTTGGGTTTCGAGCGGGTGGGAATGGGGTATTTAAAGCATATGGATCTGGTTCTCTAGATGGGTGTAGAAGGTCCGTGTTCGATTACAGAAGCATTAGGGATCGCCAGTCATCGACCACGAGAAGCTCTAGTCCGGAAATAGCTTAGCGGCTCCACTTTACTGATGATGTGTTGCTGACAAGATTCTTATTTTGCAATTGTCACATTGTAAGCTGTAAGCGGGATTGTGGTCAGCAAGAAACTCGGAGTATTTGATTGATTCCATCGCCTAGTCCCAGAAGTGGATATTGCTTTATTTCGACACATGCAAACTTTCTAACACATAATTGCATTGGCTTCAGAGAGGGTAAAATCGCCAGGACGGCTCAAACTCTGGAGAAAGGGGCTGGTCTTGCATGAGCGCCCGCACCATCTCGATCGGCATTCTGTTCCCCCTCAAAAATCGGTCATGAAATTCTTTCTCCGGCATGCGTCGCGCATCAATCATCTCCTTACGCAAGGCGAATATCTGTAATGCGCCCAACATGTACCCGGCCTGATACAGTGGCGAATAATCCCCATTCAATGACCGCCTAACCTCGCCCTCGGCTGTTGCGCGTTCGTGTCCAACGTCTTCCACAAGAAGATCGATACACTCTTCTGGCGACATTCGACCAAGGTGAAAGTTGACGGAGAAAATTATCCGGGCGCATCGATGCAATCGCCACCACAACATGCCAATGCGGTTTTGAGGCGTCTTGGTCCAGCGCTCGTCGTTCCAGAGAAGGAATTCCCAGTACAAGGACCATCCCTCGATCCAGAATGGCGTGTCAAATACACAACGATAGGGCTTGTGCCTTGCATTCATATACATTTGTAAGTGATGGCCAGGAATCATTTCGTGGAAGACTGTAGCTCGCGAGAAATGAATGTTGTTCCCGCGCAGGCTCATCATCTTGGCTTCATGATCCATCGCATCAGTAGGATAAGAAACGATGATACAATCGCCGCCTAGAAAGAAGGGGTTCACTTTTTGTCTCTCAGGGGACATCATGAACATTTGCCAACTATCCTTCGCAATATCGGGGACTGTGATGAGATCGTGATCTTCGACAAATGAAACAGCTTCTTGTACGAGATCCCGAACAAGCTGTGTTTGTTGGCCGGGTTCAACAAAATCATTCTTGACTTCTTCCAGGGCTTTCTTCCATTCGTCATTGTATCCCATGCTCCGTGAAGCCTTTTTCATCTCACTGATGCACCAGTCGAATTCTTTTTCACCGATGGAGATAATCTCCTCTGGCGTATAGGGGATCATCTCGGCTCTGAGCTCAAAAAGCAGGCCCTCGCGCCCTATCGGCTGGCCAACTATAGCATCGTCGTCTCCTGGTTTGATTTCGACCAGAATCTCTTTGATCGCAGCTGCCAGATCCTGCAGACTCTGGTCAATGACCTTATATGGTTGCGCCACCCACCAGTCGAATGTCGGATCATAGCCAGTGTAGAAGCCGAACCATTCCTTCAAGTGGTCCTGTAGAGAGATTATGTGATTTGCTGCTCGGAAGGCACTGTGTTTTGGAACAATCACGTCCTCGGACTTTGCTTTGACTTTCTCTATCACCGATACAATTGTCACTTGAGACTCGAATAGTTTCTGCGCAGTGTCCTTCGGGTCCATTGGCATCACCAAGGTACGAGCCTCGCAAAGATTCACTAACGTAGTGACAAATGGTAACAGCGAAGCTAGCTTTTCATCTTGCTTGGCCTCGAGCTCCAGTCCGCGCAACTCTCTTTCGAGGAAGTTTTTGACCAGCAGATAGTCCACCTTTGCCTCCTGATCATAGAGTTCAAAGGGCAGGTCATGCAAGGATTTGAGCTCCGAGGTAAGAAAGTGCTGCAGTCTTTCTTTCCGTCTTGGTGATATATCGATTTGAAGAAACTCCTTTAACTCCTTGAGATCAGCCGTGATGCGCTCAATCCTGTCACGAATTGGTTCCACTTGGGCACGTCGAATAGCGACACCCCGAGGAGACGTGAAGAGGACCATGATGGGTGACGAGATGGGGGTTTGCGTCCTCGGCTAGATGGATTGTATGGCGGTCTTGCAGGTTTCGCAATTCGATCGGAACTGCCGAGAATACGCGTCGTTGTTCATAAGCGAGTGGTCAAGATAGGACCTTGTCAGGCTAAATACTATGAGGTAGCCCGTAGCGATAGGGAGGAGAATGCCAAGATACGATATTACGTCGGGATATCCACCCGACGATAAGCTAATTGTCGCAGAGCCATCCGAATGGCTACCCTTGTGTCGGTGTGACTTCCACAATCGCGGGGTGCGGGGAGCTTAGAAAATAGCGTCGCGTGTTACTCCGCGTTTTTACCAAAAGCGGCGGGTTGTTATCGGCATGCGGGCGGCTTCGCTAAGGCTGAATCAATGGAAGTAACCAACCCCTCATGCTTTTTCGTGCTAGGACCTTAATAATATGAGGAAGACATGATTCGAGGGTCACATTGGTGGCATCTGTGGCCAGGGCTTATCTTCTAGCCCGCGTAAACGCGGGAAGACTGTTACCGAGGAGTATTCCTGAGATGGATGTAGAATATATATTCTCGTCTGGCTGCGATGCCTAAAGACAGAACCACCAAGACCCACTTTCAACTGCACGATTGTTTTCCAACGAAATACTATAGATCGCCTTGCGCAGTCACAGTTAGAGATGTCCTCGAATAGTGATAAGCGAGCAAAGGATGATATGCAAGAGCTCCATAACATCGAGCTTTCACACCAATGGGATCCAAACTTACCACAAGAGAAGCTCGATGAAATCAATGAGGCAGTCAAGACAGGTGATCATGAAAAGGCTGCAGAGTTAGACAAGTCCTTCGTGCAAGACTCTCAATATGAATCGGTGCGAGCGGCTGTGCGAAACACTGATGGTGGAGAACCCGCCAACACGGTGCGTGCATGGGTTCTAGGAATGTTTTTCACGACCGTTGGAAGTGGATTGAACATGTTCTTGAGTATGAGGTAGGATTCACATATTTTTCCAGTCCCCGTATACACCATCTAACAATAACACAGGAGTCCCGCCATCTCATTTCCTGCTATCGTTGTGCAATTGCTCGTCTACCCATTGGGTTGTTTATGGGCCAGATATATGCCGACAAGAACGTTCAACACATTTGGGGTGCGCTGGACTTTGAACACGGGCCCTTTCAACATCAAGGAACATACGGTGGTTACAGTACGTCGTACAGATTGTCTGAGTCGCTTTTTGTACTAACTAACTTCTTGTAGATTATGGCAAAGTAGAAAAATTTTTGCTTGACAGTTGAGCTAATAGCTAACAAGCCGATAGCGTTTCAATTGGCTATGCATACTGCACAGACGCTCTACTAGCGCTCAAAGCAAAACGTACGTGAAGCCGCCTTGAGAGATGACTTTCCGCTGACACAGATTTAGCATTATACAATCTTGACATAGGCTGGGGGTTCCAGCTTCTCTTTGCTCTAAGCAGTCAGGTCATCGGAATGTCTCTTGCTGGAATTTTCCGCCGATTTCTTGTCTGGTCAGTCCTAGCCTTGTTCGATTTCAGTACCTGTTTTGGCACCTACTGACAAGGATATAGGCCAGCTGCTATGATCTGGCCCGGCCAATTCGCAAACACGGCGCTTTTTTATGCTCTTCATGATAAGAGTAGATCCGACCCCTCTGAGACAAATGGTTGGACAATTTCCCGGTACCGATACTTCATGTATGTCATGGGCGGGGCATTCATCTGGTACTGGTAAGACTATAAACCCCAAAAACAGTGATCTCCCGAATAGACTGACAACATCACAGGGTACCTGGTGTCATATGGCAGGGACTCTCTGTCTTCGCATTCGTCACCTGTAAGGTCGAAGTGATTAATGTCTGCTCTGTGTAGCTGATTTATTTTTAGGGATCAAACCGAACAACGTCGTTCTTAACCAGCTCTTTGGAGGATTCACTGGACTGTCATTAATTCCCATCACATTCGATTGGACGTACGTACAAGCGTTGTATGGAAAATTTAAGTCCAATACTGATCACACGCAGCTATGTTTCCGCCTATCTTCTTGATCCCTTACTCTCGCCTGTGCATGCGATCATGAACACATTCATTGGCCTAGTCATTTTCGTACTGATCACAACAATCGGCATCGCATATACTGGAGCCCTGTGAGTTTTCCAGTGACCATGTTGTCTCAGCAGGCAGAACTAATCAGATCTCAGTTATTCGGAGTATCTCCCCATCAATACTGCCTCGACATATGACAACACACAGAATTCGTATAACGTGAGCAAAATCCTCGGTGCAGGTTTCACTTTTGACGAGGAAGCATACAAGGCTTATTCGCCCATGTTCCTTGCCCCGACTTTTGCCTTGAACTATGGACTCTCGTTCGCGGCTCTAACAGCAGTCATTGTTCATATTATCCTTTTCCACCGAAAGGAGATTTGGTATCGATTCAGAGCTGCGCAGAATCAAGAGCCGGATATTCACTTGATATTGATGAAGAAATATAGGGAGGTGCCAGACTGGTGGTACGCCGCAATGTTTTTGGGGTCTGTTGCTCTAGGCTTGGCTGGAATTCTCGGATATGATTCCCAACTTCCATGTATGTGAATTCGGCTCGGATTTCACGCATGAATTATTACTGACAATGGAGCAGGGTGGGGGTTCTTCGTGTCAATCATTATCGCCGCAGTATTCATTGTACGTGCAGCCCGGCCCTTATATTTCGACGGAACTCTCTGACTCTTGAACAGATCCCGACTTGCATGATTCTCGGCATAACCAACATTCAGTTATGTATGTCTTATCGCGTGCCGTCTGTACAGGATCGAGCTTACGAATTTAGCTCTCAATGTTCTGTCACCTTTCTTGGCGGGCTTCATGATTCCTGGGAAGCCGATCGGAGTTATGGTCTTCAAAGTCTTTAGTACTATCACATTGGGACAAGCGTAAGTCACTCTCTACTCTACCAGACGTTGGATCTAATCACAATCACCAGCCAATGGTTCTGCGCGGATCTTAAGGTCAGTTCCAAGGAAATCTCTCTCGGTCATACTGCGACTTACCCTTTTTTATACATAGATTGGGCATTATATGAAGATACCACCCCGTGTTACCTTCATGTGCCAAATGGTTGCGACAGTTTGGGCATGCTTTGTGCAAATCGCAGTCATGAACTGGACCTTGGGCAACATCGAAGATGTTTGCACGACGTGCGTCACTTAAGTCCTTCCCCAGTATAAGGTTGTTGACTGACTGCATACAGCACCCAATCCGCTCATTTCACCTGCCCCAACGGAAAGGCATTCTTCTCTTCCAGCATCGTGTGGGGTAAGTAGATTCTGAGAGTGCGAATTTCTATGCTCACTTTGCTGACCCATGTTGAAAGGCGTAATTGGCCCCAACCGCATGTTCGGACCTGATGGCATGTATACTTCAATCCAGTATTTCTGGTTGATCGGTGCTCTCCTCCCTGTGCTTTTCTACGTCCTGATGCGTCTTTTCCCACGGTCCAAAGCGAGACTGCTCAACGCGCCTGTGTAAGTGGACAAAAAGTTCACTGCCAGAAAATCGCTAACGTCGTTACTAGGATGCTTGGTGCTATGTCCTGGTTACCTCCGTAGGTGCCCTACGCCCTCATTCAAGAGATGATCTGCTAACAATAACAGTGCCACGCCCTTGAGTTACTCATCTTGGGTTATGTTTGGGCTAATTTTCAACTACTGGATCCGCCGTCGCTGGGGTGGCTGGTGGAGAAGCTATAACTACATCACAGCCGCTGGACTTGACTCGGGTCTGATCCTCTCGACGATCGTAATTTTCTTCGCCATCACCTTCCCCGGTGTTCCGACCCCGAAGTGGTGGGGAAATACTGCTCCGTTTGAGACAATGGTAAGGATATCCGCGCGTATAGTAAGCTCATCATGCTAATACCACTTCAAAAGGACTCCCTTTATACCGCGATCCGAAAGACAGTTGCAGAAGGAGAAATCTTTGGGCCATCAACTTGGTAACAGGCTAGATGGTATCAGCGGCAAACGTGCAAGCCATGCAAGAAGATTCCGTTACCACAATGTTTTCGTTATATGACACCCTTGGGATTAGTGTCCCATTCCATTCCCTTGGCAGATTCCACCCAGTTATACCAGTCTATATCACTATCCAATTCCATATCATTATCAAGTGTTCCCAAGTCCACATGTCCGAAAAAGTCATCAGTCCATAGCGAAGACATAACACCATTTCCTGTGGGCTGGGTAGAGAGCAGATTCTCCGGGAACGCGGGAGTTGTCTGCTGGAAGGGCGGTTGGATTGGTGATTCGAATGGTCCTCCTTCGAAGTTGTCCGCGTTTAGTGGTACATTAAGAGTCGTAGAGGAAGCGGTATTTGGATTCCGATCAATTTCAACCCCATGCTGCCATACATGGGCATGTGGTACCGACATGGTGTTGGAATTCACATCCATGCCAAGGGGCCCTCCAGGTGATACTCCCGAGCAGCGTGTCGTCGACTGACCCTCAACAGCTGAAGCAGATAGATTTGCTCCGAATGAAATACCTTCCGTTGGCAACTGACTCAATTGCTTCCACTGTTCGAGGAAAAGGGCCGTGGCATTAGACCCTGCCGGAAAATGACCATCACTCGAAGGATGCGTCATCGTCAAATATTCAATTTGCAATTTCTCCGCAGCTGACGCATTATTCCTTAGCCTGGTCAATTCGGCCTCTCGGTGTTTTGTGCCTTTGTTCATCAGCTTTCGTAAGGGAAACCACACTCGTAAGTTTTTGCGCATGTTAGACTGAGTCGGGATGAGCCAGACACTGTGGAGAGCGGTCCAAGCCCTCTCAACGAGGGGAGACCATGGCCGGCGAGGAATTTCGATCAAAATATAAACAACGGCATGCCAATGGGTATAGGTCTGGAAAATCCAGCGCCATTGTCGGCAGGCCTGCTCGGCGTTCAAGGCGTGGTTGTATTCGGCAACTTCAATCGCTGCGACAAGCAGTTTTGTTCTGAGCTGCTCAGACAGTTGCTCGCTTGGAGAAGAGAACAGCACAGGCAAATAAATGAATAACGACATCTTGGCGATCATGAGACGGGCGACAGTGACAATAACCCAGTACGATATATTGGACTCCGTTGAGAAGCGGAGAAAGCCCTCGTCTAGTTCCTGGTATATCCTCTGCAGCATATGGTCCTGCTCCTCCAGGCTAGGTGCCTTCGGTCCATGAACCATCATTCGCTTCGAGATCTCGCATGTTTTGATCGACACGCGTGAGATGGACATGTCAGTCAGCCCCTCGCGTTCTGATGGCATTTGTTTTGAATCTGGTTGTATGTCGCTATTGTTGATATTCAGTGGTATCTTTGTGTCGAAGCTGTCAACCGCAATAGTGAATTCAGTGCCTTGATCCTCTGAGGCTCTGACATCAAACAGGCACAATGCCCACCAAACGCGCCGGCGCATCTCAATCTCAAAGGGCGATAGATTTTGAAAATTAGATCCATCCCGATGAAGCCCTAGTGAGATTGCCATCCTAATTGCGAGGCCAACCATCATCCACACAAATCTGGGGCTGTCATGGCGGCGGGCAAGAGCCAAGAAATTGACCAGTGCTTGGATTAAAACCAGATCTGGTACATTGAGAAAATCGGCCTTGGCGAGAGCGTGTTCAAGGCCAAGTCGATACTTCAGGTTCAGTTCAGTCTTGGTGGATCCAAAGTTCATTATCACGTCCTCCTCCTCCATAGAGGTCACTGCCGCATAGTAGATCGAGAACATGAGGGCCTCGTTGGCCGGTGTCAGACCAGACATGTCACCACGCAAGTCTCGAATCATTTTCGTGATAGTGGGTTCGTGAATACTTTGAAGAAACATGTTCACGTTTTCCGAGAAGACACTTAATAGAAAGGGTATCTGTGAGGGTAGTGGGTGAAAATCGCGGAGGTCTGGAGTGAAATTCATCAAGTTGTGACGGAACATGAACGCATTTCTATCTTCAGGCGGACGTTCGAGTTCCTGTGTGGACGGAGTCTTCCCAGGGGACCATTCCTCCTCATCGGAGGTATCGACTTCATCATGAGCCAGGCCGTCGGCAGCCATCTTCAGGTCATCCAACTGTCATTATACAGATCAGGAAGCTATCCTTTCTACGGCAGCGGATCCAGCATACCTCGTCAGTGACACGAGACCAAAAGCCGCTACCAATATAGCGGCTCTGGTTAGTATCTCGAATAACCAGTCTCCCAAATTGCTTCTGTACATGGTCGGAGTGTGGTGAGGATACACTCGTCGGATCATGAGTGGAGCTTCCAGGCGACTGAGCCGCAGGGGAAACGCCAGCAGAGTTGGCCCTGGCATTTGCTTCTTCCAGTTGACCACTCAACTCTTTCACGAGATTCTCAAGAGTTCGAAGTCGCTCCATAACATCTTCTGGGGCCGGCGGTGCGAGACGACGGGCCCATCTTGGAGGACGGTCTTTTGAGGGAACTATGCACGCGATATTTGCCCGGCGACAGTTGGAGCAAGGCGACTGCTTGTCGCAGCGGACTTTTCGGCTTCGACATACGACGCAGCTGCGCGGTTTTAGGGTGCGCCCGGTGCTCGGTGTGGATGCTGATGGTTCGCCCTTTCCTGCGGGCGACCTCGCGTTTTTCTCGGCACTTGAGGCCGAGGCGCCCGCGACCGTTGCGCTCGACGCCGAATCTGTCGCCATGGGCGCGTCTTAGAGATCCTCGCTGCTGAAACTACTGCAGGAGCTGGAGTTGCCAGTTAGACTAGCGAGTTGACCATCCTGCCGAGGGTACTCGTCGCTGGGATTGTGGCATTGTTTGAGTGCTATCATCGGGTCATCACTGCTCACCACCGGGCAGCTTTCCCGGTTGAGCTTAGCGGCAACCACCTCTTGCTTATACACGACTGACTCTTTGGAATCACCTAGCAAGCGATTTTTCCTCGACAACTATCTCAAAAATTAACATATATTGCCATAGTATCTCCTAAGGAAATCTTGGCCTTGCTCATACTCGGGCAGTTCCTCGCAAAGGAGTAGCAAAACCTGCTTGTATAGAGACGAACATCCTGGAAGAGCCAAAAACAAGCCATGTTTCCCTCTCTTGCTTTGTCTCAGGTATGATCAAGTGAAAGCTTGACCAAAATAATCACCCCGTGCGCAGTTTAGTCCAGTCAAATCAAGCATTATACAAGTCCGAGAACTACGCGAAGGGGGCTGACCGCAGAGACCAGGCTAAAAGTGCTCGTAAGCCACGGATAGTAGATAGCGGGTCAACTACAAAAGAGCGAGAAAAAGGCGAGCTTACTTCGTACTCTTGAAGCCACAGCACGGGCCGCATCCTACTCGGTCAACATTCGGCTCGTATCTAAGGTTGACTCGACAGCCACAATGTAGATAAAAGCTCGTGATACACCCTCCCAACTCTAGGAATTCACCAGACACGATCAAAAGATTACCTTCACTGATTACCTTCACGGAAAGAAACTGCTCATCCGCAAATTTCCCTCATTACCACAACAAAGCAACTCTATCACTATGACCTCCAATACCAAGACAGTAGCCTTCTTTGGCGCAAGCACTGGCGTCGGTCTTGCAGCTCTCAAGCATAGCCTAGCAGCAGGCCTTCAATGCACCGCGCTCTGCCGAACTCCATCAAAACTCGAGGCCATTTTCCCAGTCGGCTCAACACCAAATCTGAAGATCATCAAAGGCAACGCTCATGATATCACCACGGTCTCTGAATGTATCCGTACTGAAGATGGCAACCTCGTCGACATGATCATCACGACCATCGGCAGCAAACCAATCGGGTACAAGATGACACTCGAGGACCCAGAATGCTGCCGAAAAGGCGCATCCGTCCTTCTGGAAGCTATCGCTCAACTCCGAAGCCAAGGGGCGACGGGACACCCCCACATTGTGCCTTTCAGCACCACTGGCATGTCTCGATTTGGCCGCGATTATCCACTGGCCATGTTCCCAATCTATGTTTGGTTGCTCAAGGCCGCCCATGAAGACAAGCAGATCATGGAGGATCGGTTCATTGCTAGCGGTGAGACGTTCACCATTCTTCGTGGAAGTATTCTCAATGATGGCGAAACGACAAAAGCTGTCCGGGTGGGCATCGAAGATCCCAAGGCTGGACGGGAGTCTACTGCGATCGGATATTTCATCTCAAGGGAGGATTCGGGACGGTGGATCACGGAGAATCTCATTTTGAAGAAGACCCAGAAATATGAGAACAAGATTCTCATGATTACTACTTGATTGGGGCTCTATTGCTGTTTTCTGTTGGCGGAAACTGAACTTGTGTTATTGTCATGTTGCTGGTGTTGATTTGGATTTTGTGGTGCAACTTCTGCGATTCTTTCTATACTCATATCACTTTATTTACCTCTAATTATACGCACTACCTTCATACCCTGCGCAAGAGTAGATTCAAACGTTGACTTGGAGAATTCATTCTCATTTGTACAACATGCAAGCAAATGCAGCTCATTGACGATTTGATCGAGCAATAATCATGCTTCAGCCAGAGTATGATACCTCCTAGCGCTTGATGCTAAAGACTTTTAGGATTTAGAGAAAAGACACAAATCTCATGGTACTCCCGTTTTTGAGAGTGGCTCTCTCGACCCATAGAGGCAAACTTGGGCGCTCGTTCTCCAGGCCAATAGGCAGTCCAGATTTTGCAGGGCTTATTCGTTAGGACCTATCTCGGATTAAAACACTTCAAAATCTGACCAACTGTACGACTGTCTCTTTTCTCAATGTTCGTTACAAAAGGTCCAGCTTCCACGTATACTTCGTCGCCGAGGCAGTTTAATGCCTGAGGCTCTCATCCACTAGTCCCGATTAGGTGTCGATCTGGAGATTCTCGCGCCATCATCCGGCATCCACGTTTCTCTCCGCCGGCCCAAACACCCCAGCATTAATCAAGATGCCTTCCTCGCTGCGAATGGCCACTGGAATCCTCGGCCGAGCCACCCGTGGCCTGGCCCCCATTGAATCAACCTCATCGCATCGCATCCTCCCAGCCCTCCGCAACACTAGCCAACCACAATGCCGCGCCTACACGCAAGCACAACGACCCCGGTACACCCAGAATGTCCAATGCGCATTCGCTGCACGTAATCACTTCTCTACGAGTGCATTCCGAGCTCGCGGCAAGACAATGGGCCAGTTGCGCCAGCGCAACTCGACCGGCCCCTTCTCGTGGAAGGCTGCGCTGTTGTTCGTGCTCACCGGTGCCGGTATGATGATCTATTTCCGTGTTGAAAAGGCGCGTCTGGAGCGGAAGCGTATTGCGGAGATGAGCAAGGGTGTTGGGAGGCCGAAGGTTGGCGGTCCGTTCGTTCTGAAGGACCTGGACGGAAAGGAGTTCACCGAGGAGGATCTGAAGGGCAAATACAGCTTTGTGAGTTCGGCTTTTGGATCATGGCTTTACCGTCGGGATTATTGGCACTAATATGGGTTTTCTGGTGGTAATAGGTCTACTTCGGCTTCACTCACTGCCCCGATATCTGCCCTGACGAGCTGGACAAGATGGCCGAGATCATTGACAAGGTCAGGGAGGCCACCAAGGACGACAAGCTTTTCCTCCCGGTCTTCATTACCTGCGATCCCGCCCGTGATACCCCGGAGGTTCTGCGCGAGTATCTGAAGGAGTTCCACCCGGGCATTGTTGGCTTGACTGGTACCTACGAGCAGGTCAAGAACGTCTGCCGTCAGTACCGCGTGTACTTCAGCACTCCCAAGGACGTGAAGGCCGGCGAGGATTACCTGGTGGACCACAGCATCTACTTCTACCTGATGGGTAAGATTTACCGTTCTATGGGTCTGTAATATTTTACTGACTGTTCGCTATAGATCCCGATAACGACTTTGTCGAGTGCATTGGCCGACAGGATACCCCCGAGTCTGCTTCCAAGGTTATCCTTGAGCACATCAACGACTGGAAGCGCGAAGGAAAGCCCTTGAAGCTTGAGTAAATGTCTGGAGCTGCATGTATGAAAACTGTATTATATCACTGTCCAATACCAATACCCTGCTCACTGGACTCCGTTCCAACTGCTACCCAATGCTTCATGGTATAAACTCCTTTCGCTGAACGCACATAGACCAAGTTCACAGGGGATGCAATGTAAATCAGCGTCATCATCACCACAGGATCGTATTAGGACGGCATAACAAGCCACCAGTCAACGCGGACTTTCAACCCGACTCAGGAGCCATCCTTCTTAACCAAATTTCCCTCCGCATCACGATCAGCATTAGCCCTCCACTCCATCCCACCATCCACAAACTCCTCCCTCTTCCAAATCTCCGCCCTCTCCTTACAAGCCTCCAAAATCTCCTCCCCCGCTCTCCAAGACGCCGCCCGATGTCCAGCACTCACGGCAATCGCAATAGAAGCCTCTCCGATAGGCACCACCCCCAGTCTGTGCGCAATACTCACACCCTTGAGCTGGTGTTTGGTGACGGCAGCCTCCGCGATGGCCGTTAACGTCTTCAGCGCGAGCGGTGGGTAGGTGGTATAGCTTAATTGCGAGACGGAGCGGCCTTCAAAGGTGTCGCGTGTTGTACCTAAGAAGAGAGTGTTTGCTCCTGCGGTGGGGGAGGAGGTCTGCGCGAGGTAGGTGTTGGCGTCGAGCGGGGAGTAGGTCAGTGTGAGGTGGATGTTTTGGGTGGCATCGTGGTGGGTGCGTGGGTAGGTGGATGGGTCCAGGTGCGCTGGGAGGGAGGTGTCTTCGGTTGTCATTGTGCGTGCATGTGTATGGAGGGTGGGATGTATGTTGATTGTGGTTAAGGTTGAGTCGCTGGAGTGTCTCGTCTCTTATCGATTGCGGGGAATCGGTGGATAAGTGCGGCTTCTTCATGGCGGTCCGCGGAGACCACCGAAGGGCGCGGAAAAAGATTCTCTTGACAATTCTAGAAGCGAACAATATTTATTCTGCTATCTTCTTATTCTGTTCTTCAATATTCCTATTGTACCCACTGAAGCCTAGGCGCATTTACACAAGCAGGACAAACGCCTCGTAAGGTCGAAGGGCATACTTACCCCCACTGAAGCGCTTCGATGCCTCAGCCGATCGTTCGTAGTTATTCAAGAGCACACTCTTGACCGCACAGATCCCATTGCTCAACGCATCCCAGGTAATATCCTTATCCGTCCAGTTGCACAGAATCAGAGCCTTCTGGTCCTCGTACTGGCGAGTATACGCAAACACCTCCTGGCTGGGAGCGTCCACGATCTTCCAGTCACCATAGACAAAAAGATCCAGGTGCTTCTTGCGCAGGTTGAGCACAGATGCCCAGAAGTGATAGGTGGAATTGGGGTCTTTGACTGCGGCTGCAGCATTGACTCGGACATAGTCATCGTTGACGGACATCCAGGGCCTGACGTTGGGACCAGTGAAACCACCATTGGGGGCATCGGACCATTGAACAGGAGTGCGTGCGTTGTCGCGGGACTTTTTCCGGTACTCTTGAAGGGCGGTTTGTTGGGCCTTGGTATCGAAGTGCTTGTTTTTGATCAATCTATAGAGCAATAGTTAGCAATGATTCGCAGAATTGTAAAGTGCTTGATGAAACTCGCCTGTTCCAATGGTTGAGACAGTCAATGTCCTTGTACTCTTCGATGCCCCATGATGCAGGAACATTGCGCATCCCAAGCTCTTGTCCTTGGTACACGAATGGTGTGCCAGACTGCAAGGCCAATGCAATTGCCAGCATCTTAGCCGCAACAACACGGTGCTCCTCATCAGCATTGGTGTAGCGGTCGATCGATCGTGGCTGGTCATGATTCTCCCAATAGAGAGCGTTCCAGCCGTCATTCTCATACATGAAGGTTTGCCATCGCTGGAAGAAGTCCTTCAGATCAGTCAACTTCCAACTGCCAGGCTCGAATTTATCGAACTCTCCATGGTCAATGTCCACATGCTCGAAGTTGAAAATCATGTTGATCTCGTTGCGGTCGAATTGCACAGCTCGAAGGACTTCTTTCTCGTCCTTGACGAAAGGCATCTCACCGACGCTGAATGCATCGTATTCTTTGAGAATCTTGCCAATGTCTTGCAAGTACTCGTGCAAGCGAGGCCCATTGGCGTAGTATCTGTCTCCCCATTGCCAGGGGGTTCGTGGGTCCTTCACTGGTACATCAGGGAAGCCCTGATCTTTACTGATGAAGTTGATCACATCCATCCGGAATCCATCGCAGCCCTTGTCGAGCCAGAAACGAATGATATCGTGGACTGCCTTGCGTACTGGAGGGTGCTCCCAGTTAAGGTCGGGCTGCTCGGTCGCGTACAAATGAAGATAGTACTCATCCGTGAGTTCGTCATACTGCCAAGCACTGCCTGGAAGCCCCTAGTAAGCACATATCTGGTTCATCGGAGCTGTTGAAAAAGAAAGCCATTTCATACCTTGGAAATGAGAAACCCAGTTATTGGGAGGATGACGGTTGCCTTGCTCATCGTACTTTGCAGGCTTCCAGATATACCAGTTCCGATACTCATTGTCCTTCGAGCTCCGAGACTGCTTAAACCACTCGTGCTGGTCGCTAGTGTGATTGACCACCAGATCCATGAGAAGCTTCATTCCACGCTGATGGCATCCCTGAATCAGCTTCTCGACATCTGCGACCGTGCCATACTCGTCTGCGATGCTGTAGTAGTCGGCGATGTCATAGCCCATATCGACCTGCGGGGACTTGTATGAGGGGCATAGCCAGACAATGTCCACACCAATATTCTTGATGTAATCGAGCTGGGAAATGATTCCCGGAATATCACCGACACCATCATCGTTCGAGTCTTTGTATGATGCCGGCCAGATCTGATACACCGAGCACTCTTTCCACCAAGCGCGGTGGTTCGGTTTCACAGACAACGACATAGGGTGTGTTGATATAGGAAACGGTAGCTATTGAATGAGTCTCAAAGCTGAGAGTGTTGCAAGATTCAAATTCGAACTGAGGGGTTGGCTACGTGAGTAAGTAGAGGGCTGTGGTATCAGGGACTGGAGGGCAGGAGCCAATCGCCCATATCACATCCCACACATTGCATCCCACCGCGGGGCAGTGTGGAGAATCGGCTCTAAATAGATGATATTTGGCGCCGATCCATTGGGCATGGGCGTGCCTACCAGGTACATCCGTCATTTTGACTGCAAGATGAGCTGCGGGCTCGAAATGCGTACGGAGTACTGTCTCAGGGATGTGGTGGATCGTCCCCACCCCTGGTACAGGGCCCGTCCACTCCTCGGCGATGATGCAACACCGAAGGGCCTCAGGTACGGATCAATGATCCGAGGCAGGCTATCAGTCTCTCTAAACAATCAAGGAGGCCCATATATCTTATCTTTTCTATAGCTATTTGGCTTCTGAGGACGAATCAAGTTTACACACAGCACTTCTGCAGCTCAAGAGGATATTGTACTAGGATGTATATCTTGCGCGGAGTTTGTACATAGGTAGGTACCTCGAGCCCAGTATCAGCTATACATTTTTCTAGATCATAGCATCGTTCAAAGGCTAGATTTAGCTCGATTTGTCTATAGAACTAATGAGTGTCTTACTTTGGAGCCACTGCTCCATTTTTCGACCGAATTCACGGAATAAATTCAAGAAACCCCTCTATTTGTAGACAAATGCGCAAATGCGATATACGGAGGCGGTCAGAATTCTGCCGGGAGCTATCGCGCATCAGCGCAGCTCAAGCTTTCTCCATTGAACACCATCTCGATGGCCTTTAAGGATGGCGCCTCCTTACCCAGATGATAGCCGACCATATTCGGGCCAGTCTCGGCGGGTATACCCTCCCAGAGACGACCGGGACGGCCGCATGTACGATGATCGCTCTCGCTCACGCTCGCCTGGCGGTATACGCTCCTCCCCGCATGGAAACGGTGCTTGAGCCATGACTAGTGGACTCGGAGAAAGCCCGAGTCCTCCCTTTGAATGCTTTGAGCTGTGGCTAATGTTTCCTCTTCGGCTTTGGTGAAGATTATTCTCACTCGCCTCCCAAAGGACCAGCAGATCGCAGGCATGAGTACTCTAGGGAGAGAGATTCTGGGCCGCATTATGAAGATCGGGATCGGGATGACTATCGTCATCGATCGCCTCCGCGGCGAGGAAGACAAGGATATCGAGACCGCGATCGCGAGGGATATCGGTCGCCAGACTACAGCCGCAGTCGCAGTCCACGTCGAGGGCAGTCTGGACTTGGCCCAGAGAGTCGTGAGATCATGATGGAAGGATTCCCTGTGGACATGACAGAGGACGATGTGAGTTCAATCCATGGCAGTGGAACGTGAAATTTTGAGTACAATGTGCTGACCATGGTGATATATTTTAGATCGGAGACGAGCTTCAAAACGCCTACCATGTCAGTGGCTTGGAGGAAATTCGAGTGATTCGAGATCGACAAACGAGTGAGTGGAGAGATTACAATACCTAGCATGAAGGGCCATTTTGTTGATCGAATTTGTGTCCAGAGGTGTCGCGACAGCTGGGATTCCTCCGATTCCACTCCATCAACGACTCCAGGGCTTTCCTAGAAGGGAATCACCCATTCATCTATTTGTACGGACCGTCCGCGGGAGATAACGACCGAAGCACGAAAGTTCGCATAGCATACAGCCGCGAGAGAGAAGACCGGACTCGGCCAAAAACAGAAGGCGACTGGACGTGTCGGATGGTAAGATCGCTGCGTTCCGAGCACAGAATATGGGTTCAGGACTGACAGCAAGATCAAGTGTGCTGTCGTCAACTTCGCGACTCGGGCAAAGTGTTTCCGCTGTAACGCCCCTCGTCCAGGTCTGTCCGCCCTTCCACTGGCGACGCAATCAATATGCTGACCAAACAGGCGCAGAAATCATGCCCGTTGGCCCGCCCGGCGTTCCCGCTCCGAAGGTCGTGAACAATGGTGACAACGACGCAGCCCCCGAAAATCAACCGTCCCAATTTCTTCTCTTCCGAGGTCTGGAGTCTTCAGTGACAGAGGAACTTCTGGCCAAAGGTGTTGCCAAGCTGTACCGGCCTACCGGGGGAAACAACGATGGCCCTTCGTCAAACAATCAGAAGAAAGGCGCCAAAGTTGCATCGACGACTGGAGACGCCAACCTTGGAGCACGAGAAGGCTCTATCCGGCGTGTATTACTAGTTCGCGACCGGAAAACGAACGAAAGCTGGCGTTTCGGGTTTGCTGAGTTCGCCAACGTATTGGTATGCTGATATTACTCTGTTTACTTTGTGGTACTCGCTAACAAGGTTTTCTATAGGATGCGCAAGCGGCGATGACACGTTTGAACTCATTCGAGAAATTCACCATCTCGTCTAGGCCTGTCATGGTTAGCTATATCCACGCAGGTGTCTTCGTACCAGTGATGGATCCGAATCCCAGCACGGCCCACTTCACATTCAGCCCACTGTCAAATCCTTCTGTCAAACTAATGTACTGGGATGACGAAGGATATGTTACTGAGCTGATGCTAACATCAAGCGAAGATGATGTTGGCCAAGATCAACCCAAGAGCACCAAACCTTCTGGACAGCGAGGACAGAATGAATCCAAGGTTACCAAAGATGCCGAAAAAGTCAAGAAAAGGAAGGCAGATGCAGCCGCAAGCGCGAGTGCGAAGAAACTCGCTATGCCGTCTCACCTACAATTCTGGAGTAATCGCCATGCCGAGCTTCACGGCATCGCGAAAGATGGCGATGAGAATCCCACAGACGGCGATTCAGAGAAAGGATTGCCCACTGACGCAAGCGCACCGCCTACTCAGTCTTATGCCGATCTCAATCGAAATTGTTGTTATCTCTGTATGCGCCAATTCAAGAGTTCCGCCAATGTCAACCGACACGAAAGACTCAGCCAGCTCCACCGAGATAATCTGCAGAACGAGGAGGCGAAAGCGCGAGGAATGGCCAAGCTGGTCAAGCATGGAATCATTCAGCAGTCTTCATCCGAATATCGTGACCGTGCTAGGGAACGTCGCCAGGCGTTTGGTCGTACGAAGACCGGGGCTCGACAAAAGCCAGCAGCACCGAAAGAAGAGGAAGCACCCCCACCGCAGACAACCTCGAAGGGTGCGTCGCTGCTGAGCAAGATGGGCTGGTCCGCAGGCTCCGGCCTCGGTGCGCAGGGTACTGGCGTGACTGCTCCAATCGCCACGGAAGTTTATGCGCAGGGTGTAGGGTTGGGCGCACAAGGAAGCAAGCTGGGTGATGCCGTGGAGGAGGCTGGCCGAAATACCAGAGGAAGATACGATGAGTTTTTGGAGAAGACTAAGGAGACAGCCCGCCAGCGCTACGATCAGATGAATCAGTGATCTGTTGCTTGCGGAACTCTGCCTCCGACAGAGAGCTTTGTACAATAATGATATCCCCCGAATCTATCAAATTTACAGATTCAGACAGCAAAGCACTGGTAATATCCTTTCCAGTCGTGATGATACTGCAGCACAGCAGTGAACGCCCGATAGCCATGCTGCAGTATATCAAAATGCATAGTATTGTACAGGGTAGTTATCGTATAAAATCCATGAGCAGAGTTGTATCCAAGCAAATATCTTCCTCCCAATTGACTCAATCAGTCTCCTCACTACCAGCCGCCCGTTTCTTGGCCTTCTCCTTCTCCAGCTGCTTATCAAACCGATCGCCAAGCACACTGGACACCCACTCGGCGACATCTTTCTCAAGTTCTTCATCAGACTTGCCAGCCGCCACCCCCTCCAAGGATCCGCGCATGATCTTGCGCATGTCCTCGAGGCCATTGACATTCAGGGCACACATGACGCCGCCCGTGGCCATCATACTGAAAGAAATCACGTTGATTGTGGCCAAGTTCAGCGCCTCAAATGCCTCCATAGCCCCGTTGACCTTCGGCTGGAAGTATATCGAGCTGGAGTAGTAGGGCGGGATGCAGGCAAGGCGTTTCCTCATATTGGCACGACGTGTGATGTAAATGGAGAGGGCGAAGAAGGCCATGCCGCCGCAGAAGAGTTTAAGGTTGGTCCTATCTGGGCTCGTAGATTGTTGCACTATTTGTGATGGTTGAGAGGGTGGCTGTGTGGGTGAGGGCGACGATGAGACATTTTGGTCAAGATCTGGTGTTTTTTGTGCTTGATGGTTTGGTGCATCGGAGTCTGATTTGGAGCTGGAGCCCCAGCCGAAGAAGGAGAGCATTGTCGGAGGCACCGGCAGGATACGCGTGCGAGTTTGCGGAGGTGAGATTCGTCAGGGTAGGAAGTATTGGTTTGACACAACGGGATATGAATGCGAGCAATTCGAGTGCACCGTGGGATACCTGTGCAGCAGGAGCTCCTGAGAGGCAATGTTCGGTAGCTTGAATAAAGCAGGGAAGGTCTTGGTCTGTTCAGGTGGAGGTGTTGATGGCGCCGCAAATCTGCGGAGGCGGAGCCCCGTCGATCCAGGTCACGTGAGAACATGCTTACCAGCCGGGTGGACAA
Source organism: Penicillium goetzii (assembly GCA_037043885.1). Lineage (NCBI taxonomy): Eukaryota > Fungi > Ascomycota > Eurotiomycetes > Eurotiales > Aspergillaceae > Penicillium > Penicillium goetzii. The sequence continues at coordinate 69,928 of JAWLST010000043.1, forward strand.
CCGGACCTTTGACCTTTGACATTCACCTATCCTCATTGCTTTTAACGACGGAACAAACGATTTAGCACATGAACCGAGTTGCTAGAACTTTTTCCGATGTTTAACAGTGGGAAATTTCACATCCGTGGACAATATAGAACTTGCCCGAATGTATAGCAAGTGGCGCATCGGAGGTCGGACAATAACCAATCCGAACATCGCCTGAGACCTGTGAGCCTGAATAACTTCCGCAACTGCGAGGTCCACTATGGTCTATTGTGGGAAGCCAAGTACAGGATGTCGGAATTGCCGGCAGCGGCATATCAAGGTATGGGTTGAACCATCCCGCTATGACCTGGTAAGGCTGAGGTTAACAAGTTCAAGTGTGATGAGACCCGTCCACATTGTCGGGCATGTACTCGGACAGGGCGTTCATGTCCTGGATATCTGCATCCATTCGATGTGATCTTGCGAGATCAAACCTCATCGTTCATGAAAACAGCAGGGTCCTCAGATTCTTCACCTGTCTCGAGTGACAAATCGCCCCAAAGCAGCACTGAATCCGACGAGTCGACCCCGGAAGAAACTAAGGCTCTTTCCTCCTCCAGATCATGTTCACCTATGAGGTCGAAAAAAACGGTGGCTTCCTGGCCGCCACCGCTGGGCCCGGTAGACCTATATCAGCCTATGGAAGATACGATTGTTCCCTTGTTCTTCAATTCCTATTTGTACCTACCGAAAGACCCTCACATTCGCAATGGGTTCATGGAAATTCTTCCCGGCATGTTCTCAAATTGCCAGCCTGGATCATATCTTCATACCAGCACCTTGGCCGTTGCATTCTTTACTGTGGCTGCATGGACAGGGCAAGCTCCATTACTGCGCGCTTCGGAGCGGTATTTTACCAAGGCATTGCCGAAAATTCGAGATGCCTTGCGCACGAACGATAACTCGGAGTTCGACGATATTCTTGTCTCGATTCTTTTACTTTCTACATATGAGGTAAGAATCCTTCAAGATTTCCATGATGCTTGAGTTGGGAAGTGAATTGACTGAGGACGGTAGGAATTTGTGGCCATCAAAGACTGGGAGTTGCCATTAAAAGCTCATCTGAGAGGAGCAATAGCCCTCATTAATGAAAAGAGGGCGAAACGATTACCAGAGGCACAATCTTCGACGATATACAATGCAGTCGAATCACAAATCGTAAGTCTTTTTGCCTCGGTGCCGACATGACTCACCAGGCTCTAATCAATCAATCAACCAATAGATCAAGACTACTCGAGGTCTAGACAATCCCATGGTTCCGACACCACAGGTCTGGCCCTTGTCCCAGTCTGCAAACACGCCTCCCTCGCCCCGTGTTCTACTTTCTTCTGCTGCCTCGGAACTTGTCAATCTTCGACACTCATGGGAACGAATGATGACCTTGCCGGAGAAGGAAGCAGAAGCCACCACAATTCTCGCCAAAGCTAATGAAATTGATATCAAACTCGTTTCGTGGTCATACTGGGTCCCGCAACATTGGATGCCTGTCGCCGCAACCATAATCCCACAGTCTGTTCGGAACGCCGGGCTCTGGCGCAATCGATGCGACTGTTACTCCGACATGTGGATCGCGGCGACATGGAATACATTTCGTGACTGCCGTATTCTACTGCAAAGTATCATGCTCAGTTGCCTGCGCATACTTTCTTCCCAAGACCCAGACGGTCGAAGGGTCACTGCTGTTCAAAATACAATCCGCAAGATTGCAGATGACATATGTGCAACTGTACCATTCTTTCTCGGCAGCCAGGTTGAGTCTATACGCATGAAGTCAGGTCTCGTCGAGTACCCTTATGCTGAAACAAGACTGGTCACTCTCACCCACAAGCAGTCTGCTCCTCTGATGGGTGCTTGGCACATGTATGCCTATTTGAGAAATCTTCAGAACGCTGATCTGGGTCTGCCTTTAGACCAGCAGGCCTGGCTGAAGGAGCAGATGGAGAGGATATTGGTCATATACTTCCAACGATAAATTCAGTTTCTCTATTGACCACTACATGACTAGTAACGAGTATATTGCCCGGGTGTTTCCTACTTGGCGTTACATATGAAAATTCTAAATTTGCAATGTTCTCGGCGTACCTCCCAGCTCATACAAACGGCTCTCTCCATGAAAGATGACGATTTACGGATTCAATCCGACTTAATTCATTCGTGTGACCATCGAGAAGCATGCCAATCAAACCATAAGATTGTTTGGTGTTGATTCTCTGAAACTAACTGCGTTTTCGTAGTACGCAAGCCACTCAAGGACAACAGTGGCATCCATCGAGTCTGATCGCGCTATGTTGTTGTGACAGACCACGAAGTTCTTTGTGCAAATTCGCACAACTCAAAAGAAACAAGTGAAAAGCAAGGATGGTTGAGTAGGCCAAGGCCGAAGCAGAAAATTCCTGCCTGTCACAAATTTCCTCGGGGAAGACAGCATGAGAGAAAGCCGTCATGCCCGCAAACCTCCAGAAATCCCAAAAACCGACTTTCGCAACTAACCTGAGACTTATTCCGAGTTCAGGACGCGTTTCAACTCCGCAGCTGAGAGAATCTCAGCCAAAAGAGGCCGTGACTGCTTGTGATCTCGGTAAAGCTTTCCAAATAAAGTAGGCCATTTTAGGGGGAAGAAGCGGACGTTGAAGGGTTTTCTCTTCGACAAAAGCCATTGAAGGGCTGCCATGATGTCCATGAGATGGGTTTGTACCCGAAGTCGCTCCGTTGGATCGTCAGATGTTTCAGCCGAATGCAATGCCTCCAGCTTACACATTACCAGGGCGTCAGGGCTGATGAGTCGCACTATGGGATGATGTAAGCAAGAAGTCGAGTCCATAAGAGGTACGGGTGGACTGGAAGCACTTTGAACTTACTTGGAACCTGGAGAGAACGTTTCGAACAGTCCGCCGGGGAAACGGTAATCGTCAAAGCAGCTAGACCTGCCCTTGGAAGCTGCCATCCTCGGCCAGAACAATGCGGCTCTAGAAGATCTACAACGACCGTTGTACCGCAGTATGTGTAATGCCAAAAGTCTTCTGACACACGAGTGAACTCAGGAATAGACTTGAAGGCCTGTGCAGGATCTTTGCTGGTAATCAAGTCGATGTCCTGGACGTATGTTAGCATTTGGTCACACTTTGTGAATGTAGTGGCAGACGTTACATTCGTGACGCGTTCGGACCCAATGAGACCAGCAGCATATCCACCACAGAACATGTAATCAATGTTCCTCTCACGTAGAGTAGCTGCCACTCGACTTGCTGTTATGTCCAAGTGTTGGTATTCACACGCAAATGGTGGTGCCATTGTGGTGAGATTCTCTGCGACTGAGGGCTTGGAGATGATAGTGGGAAAAATGTAGGATATAGCAGGAGAAGAATAGAGAGCTCTTCTTGTCGCTGAAGTTGTTGAGCTTTGATGAAGACAACGAGAGATGTAGGAGACGAAGAGATGTAGGAACGAGAGATATAGGAACGAGAGATATAAGAACGAGAGATGTGGAAGACGAAGAGATATGGGAACGAGAGATGTAGGAACGATAGGTGTAGGAGCAAGAGATGTTAGTGGCGAAGAGATTTAGGAACGATGGATATATAGGTGAGAGGTAGAACGGGCGAGAGATAGAGGAATGATGACGGGAAGATAAAGGAAACAAGACGAGCAAATGGGAATCAGGTAGGTTGTAGGCGAGGAAGATATAGGAACACAGAGAAGCGAGGAGAAAAGCGGAGGCGGAGGTGTTTTTAAACAAAGCAGTCCCAAGTGGAGGTTTCCTCTTGATTGCCCTCCTTAAATATCCTGTCATTTCCAACTTTCAACCTCCCTCTTTCTGCAACCTTGAGCCATGGAGAGTTACGAAGATGATGATGACTGGGGGTGGTTCCCGGCTCTCGTCCGTGAACCAAGCCTGGATGAAATGGCGGCAACTTCATCAGTTCAAGCCAATACCGACATCTCTCAGAATACGGGAGAACCGCAACACCCTGACTCACCTCGAACCCACATTCGGCCTCCAAAACACCCACGGCATACAAAATTTGAGCAGCATGAAGATGGGCAAGACACGGAAGATGCGATACAGCGTGAGCCATTCTGCGACTCTCCAATCAGGACCGCTTTCGAAGCACTGGTCAACAACACTATTACCCTCGTGGAGTACGGGACCCAGGTGCAGTTTCGATGCGGATATGAAGAGATTCCCGTTGTAAGTGCCCGATACCGACTTGACCCTTAGCTTGATAACAAGGAGCTTTCTTACTAATTACGCCCTCCAGGTCGTCGAGTGGGCAGTGCCCGACGAACAGCTGCAGCGTGCGTCGCAAGTTCTACTCGAACACAACTTCCCCCTTCTCCGTGACGGTGCGCGTTCTTGGTTTGGATACTGGGACACTGGAAGTCTGAGACACGACCTTGATGGCCAAGGCTGGATGCGTGTCCATCTTCTTCCTCTCTCGTTGGTTGGATTTACACTCGAAGAGACCGTTGAGGTCTTTTCCACGTTTGTGCCCAAGCTTCGCATCCTGACCCCGTTACCTCCCCGATACATGTTGTCCCTGATACGCCATCTCAAAAAGCTCCCGCTCGGTGACGGTAGCCGAATCCGAGTCGAAAAGGACCTTCTGGGCTTTATTGGCTACTACATACTTCGAGGCCCACCTGCCGACCCGCAGCAGAGCGAAGAGAGCCTGCAGAAGAGACTACAAGAGGGGGTTCAGTTCATGCGGACATGGGACTGGGGCAATATTGAGCAAGATGATGTGGCTACAGCCGAACGCCTTGTCCTGAATTGTCGGCAGGTTTCGACGCTAACAGATGTCGTGGAAGAGCATGACTCAAGTTGGCCAGCCGTTGAGAATGCTATTTGCCTTTGATTTATTGCCAATCCAATCATAATTCATGAAGAAGCTCCTCTAGAGCACTAGCTCTCCCGGATTTCCTTGTCAATACTTTGCCCGGCGGCATCTCCCTGGTGGTCGGCTGCCAGATTGTCCTACCCCCGGGCCCCAGCTCTTTCGTATGTTCATCCAGTGCTGCCAGTGATATTGAAGGGACACTTCAACTTCATCGCGTCAATTATCCCATTGTCCTGTTGAAAAATAGGCATGGCTCAGGCGACATCGTTAATTCCAACGCTCTCATACGGGTCTGATGAAGCACTTGTGCCCCTTTCTGAATTTTAACAAGCCTCTCAACGTAGACACAGCAACGTCATGGGATAGTTAAATCATATCTTTCGATATTTTGACATCATTGGACTATCATTATGCGCGAAGCCAAGGACCATCTTCATCATGGTAACCCAAGAAGAGCCAGGCATTGCGTGAATATATTCATTCTCCCCTTCTAGAGCTTAGAAGACCAGTCGGCTATCCAGCTCCTCTTTGAAGAAGGAAAGCGGGCGCCTTATGTGAGGCTGGAAGCTGAGAAGTAAACCTGGCAATAAGTCCCGAGTCGTTTGTCAGAAGCCTCGCCAAGTATTGGTCGTTGATCCCCAATGGCTGAAGTTTAAATGGCTGATGGCATAATTTCTAGCAATGTAAGTCGCCCCACAAAATGAGGCGCAACTCTCATGAACTTTAACAGCTAAGGCTGAACTGGTGCTATTCTGTGAAACACCGGGTCTCGTGATTGGTTTGCCCAAGAAACTATATCTATGATCCGTCTATTCCCCCGTCACCACGCTTTCTCTTGTTCCCTCAAACCACCAAGACTACATACAACCTGCCAAGAATGCTGAGTGGATATCCGCGATGTCTACCAAGATCCATTCATCTTTCTATCCAGACTTGGATATCAAAACAGTCGACTTGCTGTCATATCTTTTTTCCAACCCTGCAGGCACCAGTCCCAACCACCCATTGTATATCGATGCCAGCTCAGGGAAAGAATACACCTACAAGGATGTATTCCAACGAACACGATCTCTAGCCAATGGCCTGCGACAAAGCTTGCATTTGAAGAAGGATGACATAGTGGCATTGTTCAGCCCAAACACGATAGAATATGCTATCGTGTGCCATTCTATCATTGGCTCTGGAGCAGTTGTCGCCCCAATCAGTGCATCGTTGACAGACATCGAGTTACACGCTCAATTGCTGACGAGCCGCGCCCGGTTCGTAATTGTTCACTCATCACTACTCCCAGTCGCACAAAAGGCAATTCAAAATACAACCGTCAAGATCATTTTCCTGGATGGCCATACCGGTACTGATGACCAGCAGACATGCGAGTCTATGGCTGCCTCGTTCCCACCGGATGGCTTTATTCAAATTCCCGCTGATGAACTAGCCTCCAAGACTGCATCTATCTGCTTCTCTTCGGGCACATCCGGTCCAGCCAAAGGCGTGATTATCACGCACCGCAATATGGTTGCCAACCTACAGCAAATGCGATATTTGATGGTGGACAGTGGCCTTCCCTCCCAACGGCCACAACGACGAGTCGGTCTGGCTTTTCTGCCCTTCAGCCATGCCTACGGACTGAGCCTTTATCTCTGTCAAAGCATCCAATGGGGAACAACGACGGTCGTCATGCCCAAGTTTGACCTCCACTTGTACCTTAGCTGTGTGGAAAAGTACCGGCCTGATGAATTGTCCATAGTCCCACCGGTCGCGTTGATGATGGTCAAGGATGACCGGCTCGCAAACTATGATCTTCGCAGTGTGCGATTGATCATGTCCGCAGCAGCACCACTCGGGGGCGAACTAGCCTCCGCACTGGAAACTAGGTTCAAAAAGCTCTTCCAAACGGAAGTATTTTGCTACCAATCATGGGGTCTCACGGAGACATCTCCGTTAGCTTCAGCGACTCCAAATGACCGCAGAGATAAACGAAAGCTTCACGTGGGCCGCCTTGTTCCCAACATGCAGTTGCGAATCGTCAACCACGAAACAATGAAGGATGTAGACTCGAGGCAACAAGGGGAGATTTTGCTGCGTGGACCCAACGTAACTCCGGGGTACTTTGAAAATGCCGAAGCAACAAAAGCAGCGTTTCATAGGGACTCTGATGGTACAACCTGGTTCCGCACGGGAGATATTGGGACAATCGATGATGAAGGATTCATAACTATCTACGATCGCATAAAGGAGATGATCAAATATAATGGCCATCAGGTCATCCCAAGTGAGCTGGAGGCACTGCTACTTCAGCACCCGGGCATTGCGGATGCGGCAGTTGTCGGTCAATGGGTAGACGAGCGAGCGACAGAAGTTCCAGTTGCATTTCTGGTTCTCAAGAGTCATAATATGGCTAAAGGGGAATCACTGACGACACTCACGACTGCAATTCACTCTTGGCTCAACCCGAAAATCGCCAATAACAAACGGCTTCGTGGAGGAATTCACTTTGTCAAGGAAATCCCGAAGAGCCCCAGTGGGAAGATTCTGAGAAGACACCTTCGAGTAATGCTTCAGGACAGCAAGAAGTCAAAGGCACATCTTTAATGGGATGTGTTGCTTTAATCTTTTGTTGTGGCAAATGGAGAAAGCTGCACAGTACAAGGCCGGACAAGATGTTGGTGATCTTTGGTTGCAATATTGGGTCCATGTCTCCACTCATCCAGAGAATCTGGTTAAAACAGCCTGGCCTGTTAGATATTTCCTGGTATTGCGATTCTCTCTACAGAGCCTGAATGTCGAATCAAGGCCACTGTTTTCTTTTGTTGACTACATTCCCGTCTCCCTCAATTTTAACCTCCCAATCTTCCTGCATGACTTTCGTTATTGTTCGAGTGTCCATCAACGAGGGACTAGTTTATTTTCATCCTCAGATTGTGTTGGTTGAAGAACGAGCTATTAACAAGGCATAGCAATTACCAAAAAAAATTTAAGAAGTTATCTCATAGCTGCAGTTTGGAAGATCCTCATCAAAAAATCCTTTCGCTCTCTAGGTCATTATTCTATCACCGGAATATCGATCGCTAAAAAATCAAGATAACAAAAAGTCAAATACATACATGAGTTGACGCCAGAAATGCCATGAGTCAAATATGAAGACTCGAAAGAAAACATCACAAGCATATGCTCAACATGCTCTGGCTGTATAGAATCATAGAGCAAAATCATGGCGTGCCAAAATAAGAAATAAAAGCAAAAACAAAACCAGACAAATAGACGCTCATGATGAATAAATGCAGATCATATATCATAGTGAGAAGCAGATTGCAAAGTGCTACGAATTCAGGGTTTCATCGTTCCGGTCGTAATCAACATGTCAGTGCGGCCAGGTCGATGGAAGCGATCAATGCCAAGATGTTCCTTTCCATCGCGACCAACGTAAATTCCAAACCCATACATAGGCAGCATGCGCTCAGATGGAGGGGCAACAATGAGGCGAGTAACAAGATCAGTCTTGCTGCGAGGTTCGCGGAGAAGCTTGTCCGCGAGGAGAGGGGACTGGTAGAGGTAACTCATAAGATCGGCGAGAGTGGTAATATCGTGCGGCAGGTAACGGCGGCGACCGGGCCAGATCGCCAGGAATGAGACGGCATAAAGGCCGCAGAATGCAATTAGCGCGTAGAAAGCGGGCATCAGCGACGAAATGCGGACGTCGTCGTGATCTGGGTACCAGAGTGCGATAAACACACCTCCGGCAAGGATGGGGATGGCGAGAGAGATGAGGCTCATGAATGAGAGCCAGGCTACCTTGAAGTGTCCGTTGATGATGGCCTGGAGAGTAACTTGGATGGGAAGGGAAGATGGGTAGGCGAGGAGGAGGCTCTTATCGGCCGAGGCGCCGTTGGGAGCAGAGAGTTCGACAAAGGGTTGGAGGGCGCGGAAGTAGATGTCAATCGGTTGCCAGGCGAGGAATAGCACATTTCCAATCACGGCTGGGATGAAGCTGTAGAGGAAGTTTGAAGAGGAGAATGCGCTTATAGATGGCAGAGTCGGTAGCTTTGGTGGGAAACCGCCCTCGATCGCATTGTTCACGAAGCTGACGGCGACGAACGCAATGAAGAGCGCGAACACGATGACGGTCCATACAACGACAGAGGGCTTGCGAAGGAACCAAGGTGTCCACCGGTAGCGAGTAAATGGAGAGTATAGGTGGTGATCGAAGGGATCATTGGCAAAGGCACCATTGTGTTCGAGGTCGAACCGAACTTTGGTCATTCCATGGGGTTCGTTTTCGCGATTCTTCTCGGTTTGGTGCAGCGAGGGTGTACGGATGGGGGCATCCACCTCCCCGATTCCGTAAAAGATCTCGGGCTTCATGGATAGCTTCCAATATCCTAGCCGAATCACACGAGGATCCAGGGACTGTTTCACCGAGGGAACAGTCTCGGAGTGCTCATAATCATGAAGGATGTTCGATCGTTGGATAATGGAGATCAGGTCTGCCAGACAGATCGGATCCCACATCAGACCAGTCCAGCCTCGAATGAATCGAATCACAAGCAGTAGCAGACCGATGGTCTGGAGACCATACGCTGATACCACAGCCCAGCCGATAGCTTGCACGGAAGTCCATCTCCACAATCCCTCCCCATCAATGACATAGTACTTTGCTTGGAAGATGCAGCTGAGAAGGGGTATAGCAAAGAAATTTGACAGCCAGATCGTGAAGAGCGAGAATCCAAACAGAGGCTCCCCGTAACGCAAATGAGATAAATCAGGGAACAAGAAGTTCCTTGGGAGGATGGGTAGGCCTTGCAAAACGGATCCCCGTTTTCGCTCTGCTGCCATCATGGCAAATGGAGAGATCCGGTACACAGCAGCTTGGACGACAAAACTCCAAATTATAATGGGGGCTGCTAGGATCTGGGGGAGAAACTGCATGACAAAATATCGAGCACCTTCTTGGCCATTATAGTCCCAGAGACCCTCATGGCGATGGGACCAGATGTTGCAAAATACCACGCCCGCGATCATGAGGAGGCAGCAAAAAATCAGACCGAGCAGAGCCCAAGGTCGTAGAACCATTGGAAGATAGTCCAAAGGTGGGTAGAGCAGACTCTGCTCGGGTGGATCGACTGCAACAAATGACTCCGGATCGACCGAACTTGGGCGTTGAGGTAGTGCTTGAGGGGATGGCGATGTGAAGTTCGGTCTTGGTGGTGTCTCTGTGTGTCGAATGGGTGTGCGGGCGCGAGTGAAATAGCCCAGCCCTTGATCCCAGACTAGCCGATCAGTTGGGTAGTCTTGATTGGTAGAGACTGAGTCATGTCTTTGAGGAACCCCGACTTCGTCATCACGGGTAAGTTGATCTATAGCGAAGCGGACATAGGGCGAGTCGTCCAACCCCGGGGTGGGTGCCGGGCCAGCATAGTCTCTTGTAAACTGTCTGACAGTCTCATCGGATTTAGGGCTGATACGGGCAACCCTATCTTCACCGAATCGGACAGTACTGGCTGTACCCGGGCGAGGGGAGCCAAGGTCCTCTGGCGCAAGCGGTTGCTGTTGTTGGTAATCTTGGTTTGACTGGGACATTGCGTGGTGTTGCGGCTGCTGTGTCCTAGGTACTGTAGGAGATGATGCTTGAGAAGAGTGGTGTGAGTCCGGAGTATCAAAGCGCATTGCTGTAACACGACTATCTGGACTGGATGACGCTGCTCGGTCCGAGAATGAATAGTAGTCGTCTGACGCGGCAACAGATTGCCGCGACTCTGTCCGGTAGAGTTGAGGTTTGCTTGCTAGGGAAGAGTCAGTAAATGCTGACACCGAAGTTTTTTGATCATTTCTGGACTGGACCAGCAAGCTATACTTAAAGGTAGTCTTTTTTGTACATACCGCTCACGTTTCGCAGGCTAAAATTGCGAGGTAGAGGAGAGTCCGACATGACGGCCGCGGAATGTGGGTAGATCTTCGACTGTCTCGAAGAGTTTTACTCTGGAAGCATTCCCCAGCGAGGCACTGAAGCTTGGGCAGTCAATAAGAACTTGGGATGGACGAGAATCGGAGCCCATCAGGCTTTTGTTTGGATGGCGTCGTGCTGGTGGTCTGCTCCCAGCCTCCCCCAGCCACCCACGCTGCGACTCCCAACCATTGGGCCAATAGGGAGGATTGAGACACGAGAGGTTGTCGACTCAGACAGTTTTATTTTTGCTTTATTTCGATAAATCACAACTATCATGGCCAATCAAAAAGGGCGGGTGTCCGATCGGCCTGACATCGTCGTGGTCGAGCTGATTGAGTTGGCGGAAGCGTGTCGCGGCCCGATCCCCTCCCCATCATCGTCCCATGGATATGCCGAAGCTTGGCTTCAATTGCATTCCTATGATCTAGTCCGTATAGATAATAAATTTCGGATAGATCAACGTGCTTTTGAACATATCGTTTTTATTTTTATTTTTTGACAGTCAAGGTAGCGGTGTAGCCATTATGGCGCATATTCCCGACAGTACCTCCAACCTGCGGTGTAGCGTTAGCCATACAAACAATGGCACTCATCAAAGCACCCTGCCAACTAGTCAGGTCAATTATTACGCCCTAGGATAATGATCGTAGGGATGAGGCTTGACTAGATTGTCTGGCTAGCTAAATCTATCGTTAATGAAGTGGTGGGAAAATTGGTATTGCTGCCTCCCCCTTACTGGTCTCCATCGTGGCTGGGTCGTAGGCATAAGCAGGACCCCTAGGTCAGTTGTGAAAACACGGGGCTATGAGCAGAAATATTAGTTATAACAGTCAGGGCAATCTGAAAACCTAGGGCTTGCCTTCGAAACATTACTACGTGGCAGCCCGCCTCTGTATAATTCTCGCTATTGAGTCTAAACACCCAACCGAGGAGAACTTTATCCAGCTCCTGACAATTGTTTATCCTGCCCAGCAAGCAAGAAATATCAACTTCCCGTTTGCCTTCATGCTGAGGGTATACTCAAAAGTGATATTAGAATTTTAGACTGACTGAATCGAGCAGAAGTCTAGGCGGTAGTTTCCATAATTCAATACCTGCCGACAATATCCGCATGGAACCTCGTTGAAAAGGATATCATCGAAAACTCTATGTAATAGTTCAAGGGCCTTCATGCATTATTTTTGACATGAAGATTTCAGCAGGGCTTGGTGATAGAGTTTTGATGCCGAATTTCTAGCTTCCCACCGCGGAAGACCCTCGAATTTTCATACCATGATAACCTACCAATGTGATTCTATAGTTTAGATCAACGGCGTACCTTGGGAGATCGTAACTGCTATGCGGGCATTTGCTAAGTATCGGGGCGATTCCTTTCCTCGTGGCCCACGTGGGCTTTACTTTAATCTAAACTCTCCAAGTAGCTCAATTGAGCCCCAATTGGAAATGGTTTGCGTGGATCCCGTTTAACATAGAGTTGTCCATCTCAGGGAATTTAGGGTTGTTACCTAGTAAGTAAGGTATGAATGAAAATGAAAATTAAAACATACAAAATCCATGATTCGCATCATGTGTCCACCCACCATACTACTAAGTGGCCGGCGTGTAACTTATGTGCAGCCAGAGGGAAAGTGTCCAAGACCCCGCCCTTCAGCCGTCCACAGGCCTTTTATCCATGGCCGGCGCCGAGGTCTAATTACTCGATCCGATTTATTTGACTCATTTCGGCGCCTTACCTATACTCTGAAACCGCGATACCCGAGAGCCTTGTTGAGATCATGCAGTCGCCAATCACATGCAACCATAAGCAATAAATTCCCGAGGTTGATGGGGAAAGTGTATGTTCAGTGGAGTGGTGTCGACATTTAAAGAAGCCTAATCTCATTCTGATAGTATCATGTCAACGCTTACTCCAGGTCCTGACGGTAAAGTCATCTGCCCTTTCTTTGGGGTTTTCTTTTGACGCCATCGTGTTTCTATCACTGACTGACGAGGAATTTGCTATACTTTCAGGTATAGTCTACAGTTCATACAAAAGCCGTCATTCTTTGGTATCTCCCAAAGAAGCTTCGACAAAGATGTCACAGGATGGTTTCCCTTCGATGATATTTTTCGATGTCCTGGGGACAATTGTGGAATGGAGATTTTGCATCGCGAACGAACTGAATGCCGCAGCACAAAGGACTCTACAAGATCAAGTTCGAGATCTAAGTGCCGATTTGCGAGCACGTGCATCTGATATGTCAACCTCGAGCTGGCAGGAGATCTCTGAGGAGTGGCATCGTGCATATATGAACTTCGGAGACACTTATGATACATCTAAGCCCTTTGTCTCGGTAGATGAGTACAATCGCAGTTCTTTGAAAGAGATTCTCATCAAGCGGCTTCTCCGGGATTTCTTCAACGAGGACGATCTCAAACATTTGACACTCGCTTGGCATCGACTTGACTCATACTCTGACAGTGTGCCAGGCCTTTCGTTGCTGAACACTAAATTTTCGACGTCTACACTATCCAATGGTAATGTAAAACTACTCGAAGACCTACAAGAACACACTTCTTTGCCTTTCAAGCACATCACCAGCGCAGAGCATTTCGGTGCTTACAAGCCATCGCCAGAGGTCTATCATGGTGCTGCTCGCAGATTCGGTTTCAGGAATTCGCAATGTTGTCTCGTCGCAGCCCATCTTGAGGACTTGCAGGCCGCCAAAAAATGTGGGTTTCAGACAATCTATCTCGAGAGACACTTGGAAGAAGCCTGGGATAGTAAAGACGTCGCACGAGCCAGAGAAGAGGGCTTTGTCGATCATTGGGTCCCAGTTGGAGGCTCAGGTCTGATTGAAGTTGCTCGACACTTTGGAATAGAAAGTGGACTTTGAATGAATTATCACATAGTCAGGCCCTCAATCAATAGATCCAATTGCTTCAACTTTGCAAGTACTATGACTTTGGCGCCTATTCTCCTAATCTCCAAGATAAGACAGGCACTCATAGCAATACCAAAGGCTCGTATGTCAACGTGTAATTGTCTGAATAGCATGACCGTTGTGCGAAACAACCCTACCACGCATCTCAAGTCAGAAAGCCTCATGGAAGGTGAAACGATTTTTGAAATTCCAAGACCGCAGGAGAAGGGAGCAGGACTTGCGCATGTTTCCCGCCCCGCCAATACCAAACCTCACATATCGCTCTTGTACATTCGATGGTGATCTACGGCGGAACCCTTCATTTCTACCCGTCATCTCCCAGGACTGTAAGATGGTGGTCCTTCCTTGTAGAAGAGAGTGATTCTCCTCGTCAGTGGGCTTCTTCCGCTTAGCCCAGGGCCATAGTCGCCACAAACAGCGCATAGTGCAAGGCGTCGGTGGCTATAAAGGTTCTATGTTTCGTTAATTAGAAAATATCATTACCGAGAGTTTGTTTTTCATCCATTCACAAGACTCACAACTCTAATGGAAATGACCTGAGGACATCAAATATTTCTCATGAATCCTTTTTGACCGGCAATCGCGCACGCGCATTGGGAATAACGCCATACTTAAGCCTGGAGTCCGTTGTCGCTGGGTTACGCAGTCATTGTGGCACGCATCTACAATCTTTCGACTGTTCTGAACCTTGGCTCCCCTGTCAAGCATTCAACCTTCCCGGTAGCCTTTTTTGAATCGCCAGGAAAGGGCTACGACTGTGGTGCGATTGATTGTCGATTATTCAGTAGAGATTGTAACGGTCCCAGTGTCCGTGTAACCCACAGACGCCCGGGTCTGTGTGTCGCTAGCGTTTGCTATCCTTGATTTCAGCACGATAGAGTCATTTAAACTCTGGCTTGGCAGCACAAAGGGCAACCTCGACTATTGCCTATACAAGATAGTATTGTTAAGCGGGTTGCTCCCCGTATAAGCTTAATTAGGCTCGACCACCGAACCCATGAAGATAAGGACGCGTGCTTGGGATGGAAAGTATCGCAATTGAGCTCCGTTAGCTCCCCCTAAGCATTCGCTCATTTCCATCCCTATCTCGCCCAGTTATAAGTGCGATAAAGCTTATCTAGCAGCCTAGCTAGGGTCGCTATGCTTATTGCTCAATAAGCCTAGCTTTGGCAAGTGGAGCGCGGCTTGTTTCATCTTAAACGTAGACAGTGGACCGCGACAGACCCCTCTCCGACCTGGTCTAGGCATGAGTTACTTGGGCCCGAAGAACTAAAAGCAGAGTTCTTCGATACACCAAGAGTCGAGACCCTATATTCACTAGTCAATGGGGGCTGAAGCTACCGAGAAAAAATGCAGCGAAATCTTGCTGATGGAGCTGTCGAGTTCCTTGATTTACACCCAGTCTCCGCACAATTCGGATAGATTTCTACATCGCAGATCCTGTTTCACCATTGTTGAATCTGTCGCTGGTAAATGATGCGTGTTAATTTAGAGCAGCACTGTCATCCGAAGAAGTTACGTACGTTAGAGTTCCAAAGGGGACAGAACTGCCTTCGGATGGCAGAGGGCGGAACCGACCAAGAGAAGTCTTTTCAATCCTTTTCTTCGGCAATGCATGTAGCCTTGTCAGTAATTTTTCCGACGCATGCGCGCTGTGAAATGAACAGATAAGGAAGAATATAGGGGGGGGGGGTTTCTTGACTCGTTCATAACTTCATGGACCTGTCTGACGCTGCCAGGAAATTAGTCGGGGAGCCAACCCGTGCGCCGCGCCATCTTTTGGAGACTAATTGGGACACTCCAACGGCGCTGTCTTTGAGGCTTGGCATGGTTGGTCCATGGGAACCCCGAGAGAAAAGCCTTCGGGGGTGGTACAGCGAATGAGAGCCCCGGTCCTGGCGTCGCCCACTGCGAGAGAGAGAGAGGGGATCAGTGCTGCTGCAGTCATCCCGGCTAAGAGGGGCAAAGGTAATCGGCTAGAGAATAGATTCTAGAATAAAAAGAAGCAGTCGATCTCAAGCAGTGTACTCCGTAGTAGTAAGTCAATCACCATCGTAGAAGTCCTAGAGAAGAGGAAGAATCCCCGATTCTCTGAACCAATGATCATCACCTGGTCAAAGTGTGCCTCAGGCCACCCGTCCCGTTCAGCCCTCGAATAATAATGAGTCCGCCAGACTCCCCTAGTCGAGGTTCCATTCCACGGTTTCCTCCCTCCTTCGCCTCCGCAATAATGGCGCCGGCTTATCGCTTCTTGTCTTTCTTTTAATTGCCCTCTTTTTTAGCCTTAGCCTTAGCTGGCCTTAGCTCTAAACCTTTAACCCTGCATCTTCGCTTCCCCTCACTTTTCCCATCTGGTACTTACCCTTCACTCCTTTCATCCTTTCCCGCCCCCAATTCAACCACGTCCCCTCCCAGTTCCGGTCTCAGGAGACCTCCAATGAACCTCATGCTGTGTTAAATCGCTCCCAGCTTAATCGACAGTGTGCGCTTGCAAGTCTGGAACTCGTTCTTTTTAGTCCAGCTTGAGAGACAAGATTCCCGAGCCCAAGCTGTTGCTCTCCCCTCATCATGTTACTCAAACCCGCGACACCCCTCACCATCTTGCTGCTGATCGCATTCGTCCTCCTCTTGCTGTCATGTCTATCCACCCCTATCATTAAGGGAATCCCACTGGCGACCTTCGAGAAGGTCGACTATGGTGTATTTGGCTATTGCAAAGGCGATCAGTGTACCAATATCCATGTGGGATACACCGGCAGTAAGTAGTCGGCGCGATATCGTTTCTGCCTGCTATGTCGTGGCTAAGCATCCCTGCAGATGATATAGATAGCACCGGCGGCGACTTCAATCTCCCCTCCAGCACCCGGAAATCGCTTTCGTCCATCCTGATCGTCCATCCAGTCGCAGCGTTCCTCACTCTCGTCTGCCTCTGCCTCGCCGGCGCCGCGCACTTCCACGGCCCATCGCATTCGCCACGCTTCCTGCTTGCCCTCCTGATTCTACTCCTGCCCACGCTTCTGGTGACCCTGCTCGCATTCCTTGTCGATATCTTGCTCTTCGTGCCACATCTGCGATGGGGAGGATGGATTGTCCTGGCGTCCACTATTCTCCTCGTCTCGTGCGGGGTGGTGACTTGCGCCATGCGCCGTACCCTCGTCAGTCGCAAGGCACGGAAGCGTCGCATTGCGGAGAACGCAGAGATGAGCGGCGAGAACTATTACAACCGACAGAATGCGGCGGCGGCTGCCGTGGCTGCTGCGCCAGTCGCGACGGAAACCAAGGAAGCCATGGTTTCAGGTTCTCCCACCTCGGAATCAGGCCCAACGTTCGCCACGTTCCGGACGGAGACCCGTACTAGCGACGATGACCGCACTCCGCTCAACTCTCGCAATGCCAATGGAATGCACGATGTTCCCCCGCCGCCGGATGCCCCTTTTGCCAACCGCCATGGGTCCCCCTATCGCTCGCCCCAGGAAGAAGCCGGTATGCCTCCTGCGGGTCCGTATGGTAATCCCCAGATGATGCGCAACCCCTCGGATCCGAGACTGCGTCCCCAGTACTCCGATGGTAGCATGGGTTCTCGACGCGGTGGAGGTCCGCCCGGGTTTAGTCCGCGTGGCCGAGGAGGATACCCTCCTCGTGGTGCTTATGGACGTGGCGGCCCTTACATGGGACCGCCTCGAGGTCCCCCTGGCGGCCGAGGTGGTTATATGGGAGGCCCAATGCCACCACGCGGCCGTGGGGGCATGATGCCTGGTCGTGGAGGACCTCGCGGTGCTCCTGGCTATTCGGCCGGCCCCAATCGCAGCTTCGACTCATATGGCCGACCCATGGAGGACGCCTATGATCAGCCCGGAATGGCGACGGGCGGCCCGATGCGTGAACCCTCCCCGGGGCCAATTGGCATGGCTGTGTCTGCAGACAATGTGGGTCAGGCCATTGAAATGCAGCCCCAAATTCGCCATCATGACCCGTATGAGTCGGAGTCGTCGATGGGCAATCAGTCTAACCCCCACGCCTTATCTGCGGATGGGGCCCACGCGCCTCTCGAGAGCCCAACGAGTCTGTACAGCCGTACTGAGTAAGCTTCTCCCATGAACTATGTTCTCTAATGACCCGGCTAACTTGCGCAATCGTAGCTCCTACGTTCCTGCTCGTGCTGGATGGGGCGCCCAGGAACCGGACCGCAATCTCGCTCCGCGACCTTCCCCGTCACCCGTTCATGCTGGGGTTGGGCAAGTTTCCACCAACTACTATGAAGACGTGGACCCACGCTTCGCACGCCGCCCTTCACCGCAGCCTAACTCGTCGCTTCCTTCTTCTCTCACCCCCGGAGGTGGTCATTGTAAGTCTTGACAGCAGGTGATGGGTCATGTTCCTTTGCTAACATCCATTTTAGTCTGATGATTGAATAATTTCATCTTGCTCTCCTTCCAATGGTTCCACCGACATTGAAATACCTTTCCTGCGATACCCCTCTTCATTCCCTTACTACGCCCTTTTTCTTTGGAACGACTGGTGATTTTCTCCTTAACAACATGGCAATGCGGGTCATTCTGGAGAGCGGAGTTTTTGGTGTCTAATGATCTTACTTGGCGGTCCTCGTCCCGATTCCCTCTCTTTCTGTTCTTTGCTTTTCTCAGGCCTCTCACCGAGCCTGGCAGTGTACGACTGTTTGCTTTTCGATCGAGTGCTGGCATTGCAGATGCTGGCTGTTTTCTGCCTTTGTTGTGATACTCGAAATGTACAGAGGTTGGTTGACGCGATGTACAGTTTTGACCTTTTCTTTCCAACACGAAAAGCATTTTGTGCGAATTTCCACCTTCAAATCCCCTTTTTTCTGGTCTATCTGATTTCTCTGGGTAACCTGTCATCTACATACCCGAATCCACATATATTTCTTTCCTTTCGTCTTTAAAGAGTCTGGATGTATCACCGTAATCTTGTCTTTTTCCCGTCCGTGGAACATTGTTCCTGGTCCCGTTCTGCACGTGACATGACGTCGGCCGCCATCGCAGCCCAGGCCAGTCTGCCCCATCACGCCCTCCTCGATGGGCGCCGATCATGACGGCCACGCTTGCGCTGTTGACACAAAGCTTGATTCTGGCAAGCGCCACTAACTTCTGACCAAGCGCACGGTCTCTCCACTCCCGACCCAGTAGAAGACCTACGCATTTAACGATGTGTACTCGCCCGAGCGTAGCTCTTGCGTCGTGATGTTTCCTCTCTAGTGGCGCAAACACTCGTCTGTATGGACGTCTCCTCCGGGACTAATACGCAGCATGAATGACCCAGGGCTCGACGATGCCATTACTGACGAGGCCAATGCCCTCGATCGTACTTCACGCTATGATGAAAAAGATGATTCTCGTGAGATAGACGCTCATCATCCACACGCGGCGCGATGGTGGCTTGCCAGCACAGCGTACCCATTAGCCGCGGTATGCAATACTCGTTCCATTCTGCAAAATAACGCCCGAGTCTGACTTGTCTTCAGGGAACATTTGGACCAATGTCCAGCGCTTTCAGTATCTGCTCTTTATCTCAACCATGGCGGATGGAAATACTCCCCGGCGGGGGAGAGCGAGATATCACTGATCCAAAATGGTACGCCATCGTCGTGAAAATTGTCTTAGTTCAGATTGCTGATGCTCATTTTCAGGGTAACCGCACTCAACGCAGTTTCGCTGGGTTTTGCGCTGATCGCAAACTTGGCTCTCTCGTTGAACATGGCACGACGTATCCGCTTCGAAGTCGCTCAGCCGATTATCATTATCGGATGGTACATATCGTCTTTCCTGCTGCTCGGCATCCTGATTGCCTTGGGCGTTCTCATGTACCTACCGCAGAATGCTGGGCATGTGTACACGCAAGCGTACTTCTATGGGGCTTTTGCTGCTGGCCTCTATTTCATGATCGCATCCTTACTGGTGGTAACGGCATGGGGTGCTCACAAGGGACATTACAGTCGCGAGTACAAGTTGACCACCAGTCAACGGACTCTGATGCTGCAGACTATCATCCTGTTCATCTACCTCCTTGGAGGCGCAGCAGTCTACGCCAGAATCGAAGGCTGGAAGTTCATGGATGCGGTGTATTGGGCTGATTTCACTCTTCTCACAATTGGTATCGGGAACTTCGTTCCGCTGACCCATCTGGGACGCGGGCTCCTCTTTCCCTACGCAGTTGGTGGCATTGTGATTCTTGGTCTCATTATCTCTTCCATCCGAACGCTCATGCTAGAGCACGGACGACAAAGGATCGCCGATCTTCTGACCGCACGCACTCACAAGTTCTTGGTGAAGCAGGCGTTTTCGGAGCGGAAGAATCGCCTAGTACCGAATCTGCGCGTTGATGAAAATGAGGCAAGCGAGCTTAGCGATCGCGAGAGACAAAAGCGAGAGTTTATCACGATGCGGCGTGTTCGACAGTTAGCCACAGTACAACACAAGTGGATTTCGCTAATCACGTCCCTGGTTGTCTGGATGGCGTTGTGGCTCATTGGCGCAGCTATTTTCTGGCGTTCCGAGGAT
Organism: Penicillium goetzii; assembly: GCA_037043885.1. NCBI lineage: Eukaryota > Fungi > Ascomycota > Eurotiomycetes > Eurotiales > Aspergillaceae > Penicillium > Penicillium goetzii. The sequence goes on from JAWLST010000043.1 coordinate 90,194, forward strand.
CATCGCCATTGGACGTACTTCCAGGCTCTCTATTTCGCCTACACTACGCTCCTCACCATCGGTTTTGGCGACTTCTACCCAGTCAGCAGTCTGGGTAAAGCATTTTTCGTCTTCTGGTCTCTTCTTGCTGTCCCAACTATCACAATTCTCATCTCCAATATCAGCGACACCCTCATCCGCTTCGTCAAGGATGTCACTTTATTCATTGGTGAAATCACTATTTTACCTGGTGATGAACCCTTCCACGACCGCATCAAGGATCTATTCCATATATCCTGGACAGAAAAATGGCTCCAGGAAACCACGGGCGAGAAGAGTAGCTCTCAAGACATCCTGCGCGACACGGGCGACGGCACTGATCGAACTGATTTCAGTTCGCGCCGCCACGAAGCCGAAGCCGAGGAGCACAAGAGAGAAGAGTCCGCCCGACGCCGCGGTGACATCGCCGCCGAGAACGTCCACCACTACCACTACCTACTATTCCGGGAGATTCGCAAAATGATAGATCTTGCGACCAAAAACCTGTCAAAGGAGTTTGACTACCTGGAGTGGGAGTACTATCTTGCTCTTATTTCTGGACAACACAAACCACCCTATGAGTCTAGCACGGCGCAGGCTAAGGAGGATGTGAAACGGCAGAAGGAGTTTCGGGACTGGAGTTGGATTGATAAGAAGAATCCGTTGTTGGGGCAGAAGAGTGAGGTTGAGTGGTTGTTGAATGCGTTGACAGAGGCTTTGGAGCGGGAGTTGAAGACTGCTAGCCGTGATTATCATTTTCAGGATGAGGGTGAGGTTGATAGTAGTGCTGTCGTTCGAGAGGATCGGGGCGATGAGGGTCTTGAGTCGGGTAGTGCCAGAGAGGATTAGACAGTTGATGGATTGCTGATTTGTTTCACTCATCTGTTACAATTAATCCCAAATTACAGTAAGATCATACACTTATCTCATTTCCAGCTCATTGCGTCAAGTCAACTAGCGGATAACGGCCTGAAGCGAGAGGATAGAGCTTTCCATAGAATGGTACATGACGATCTGATAGGTAGGTACCACCGACCTACCTAATAAGCACAAAAGATACATTTCATAAAATGTACAACGCAACCTGTGCCAATGGGTAGATGCACTACTCACATCGAGCCTCGGAAGAGGGACATGGATGGAATGGGCATGCCAGAGACAGGGGTGCCTTGGGGAACATATATATCCACAGAAATGGACTAAGTCTGCCAATCTAGTCCATACAACTTAAATCTGGTATCTAGACAGAACCTAAGGACCTATGTGAAGGGAGTAGAAATATATACCCGAGGCACCTCATCTGACTTCCGAAGTATACCTATGAATGAAATCACTTTGTCGATGGCCTCGACTGGATGGTCCCCATACCTGAAAGTGACCCACCTCCAGGGCTGATTAGGTGACAACCCAGACTCGTAGTAGCGCGCCACCCGAGATGAGGAATAACCTAAGCCTAAGGTTGAGAGATAGGTATTGACGGGCAGCCTTGGCTGGAATGGAGAAATCAAGCTTAGCCTTAGATGTATAGCTCTCAATCAAATTCCAGAAATTTATATCGTGATGTTGGTCACCATGACCAGGCCCCAAGCTTAATAGATGGATGCTCTTGAATGAGAACTACGCAAAGCCCCAAAATCAAAAATTAGGGTATTATAACCATTGAAAACAACTAAAAGCACGAGACGAAACAAAAGAAAGAAACTGCTGAATATAAGTCAAAAACGCCATAAGATAGATACATAAAAAGGTAGGCAACTTCGCTCAGCCCTTTATCAGAAGAAACAAGAAAAATTGAGATTTGGAAAAGCAAGAGAAGAGACGCTCGTTCGTGAAATGTGAGAAACCTAGTAAAAGGAGAAAAGAAAAGGAAATAGAGAAGAAAAGGAAAACAAGAAAACGCAAGCAGCCTCGCCGCCCCGCCCCATTTTCTATGTACGCAACGTAACGCACCGCAACGTAAGGTAAGGTTAACCACGATCTAGATCCAGATCTGATGCATGCATGCATGCAGTTCGAAAGATGCAGACGCCGCAAGCAAAGCAAGGACTGATAACCAACACGGTGCCCCCCCCGGTCTCAGACTCCATTTACCAAGTCCCACTGACTCCTACTTCGCTAGTCGGACCCAACTCATTGCACACTCCGACTAGCCTGGCTGGCACGACTAGGCGTCGTGCGACTTGGCTCATCCTCCTCAAGCACGTCGCTCAGACGCGTCGGGTGCCGATGCCGCGGCGTGACAGACTCCCACCCCGTACCAACACCCCAGCCCGAGCCGCTATAGTCGGCCGTGGTCGGCGGATAAGGCGCGTGTATGGGCGCTGAACTACCGGCGGAGGTATACGCGCCGTCGGTGGTGTAGTGGCGCTCGTCGGCGGGGTGGTGGTCGTACTCGTCGCTGCCCTCGGAGAGAGGTGGCGCCGGGTAGCTGAAGGGGTGAGTGTTGTCTCGCGCGTAGCCGGCGTATTCTTCCTCAGCCTCGCTGCTACCGACGTACGAGTGTGCGTCAGGCTCGGAGGTTGGGGCCGGATAAGACGCAGTGGTTGGTTCTTGTGGGTACAGTTGGCTGGTGGGCGGGTAGGGTGCCTTGGAGGCCGGGGGATCGGTCTTCTTCGGCTCGATGAAAGGGTCCGAGCCTGTTGGGGACATGGGCGTGTTCTCATCGTAGTAAGTGCGACTCACGCTGGGGTCTGTCGGTTTGCCTCGGTAATCCGTGCCCATTGAAGTGGCTGTTGGTCCGCCGGGATAAGGGCCTTCGCGGGTTGGTGGGCGGGTGGTGTGACGGCTGGGGACGCCTTGGACCATAGGGACGACTTGGACACCGCCGACGAGGGTGGGCTCGCCGTTGCGGAGGGAGTTGGTTCTATCGCGCTCTTCTTGTTCGCGGCGGCCGAGCTCTTCCCATGCGCGCCGAGCTTCCTCTTTGGAAATTTGCAGCTCGCGCCGCATCTCGTGAAGAAGATCTTCGGCACGGGTCTTGTCCTGCTCGGCCGTTTGGGCAGCGGCGAAGGCGTCAGCGCGACCCTGTCGTTCGGCTTTCAGTTGACGCTCCAGGTCTGCTTGGACCTCCTTGGAGCGTTCTTGCTCGGCACGAGTGTCGAAGAACCAGCGCTGGAACTTGCGCTCCGAAGAAGCACGCAACCGCTGCAGTTCGACAACGGCATGGAACAGGTTGGCGCCTGCGGCGGACAAGTCGGTGATCTGGCGAGCCAGTTGCTGGCTGAGTGGATCCCGTTCCAAGTCCTCATTGTGCTGCTCAAGTTTCCGGATCCAGTAGCTGGTGAGACCCTCCCAATGGGAAGAGAGTGTCTCCCACCGTTCAAAAGCATGTGGAAAGCCGGATCGTCGTGGCTGCTGGAGTGTCTGAGAGGTGGCACCCGGTTGGGTGCTCGCGGGAGCTGGTGTAGACTTGGAGAAAGCATTTGGCCCTGTTTGAGGTCCCGTTGCGGCGGCTGCACTCTGCGAGCGAGCATGTTGAGCAGACGGCCCCAGACGCTGCTGGCTTGACGAGGGTGCTAGTTGCGGCTGACTGGACATATCATGACCACCTGCCGCGGGAGGTGGAGCTTGGTAGTCCTGTCTGGGAGCAGTCGCTCCGGCACTGGTGGTAGGACGGTAGCCAGGAGCAGGCCCCGGAGCGGTCACAGCCACGTTTTCCGGAGGTACTTGAGGTTGAGGGCCTCTGGGAGCTCGCTGAGGCTGCGCACGACGCTGTGAAGCTGGATCAGCGGCAGCGCCAGCAGCATACTGTTGGGCCTGAGCTTGCTCCTGCTGCTCCTGCTCCAATTGCTGTCTTTCCAACTCTTCCTGTTCTCTCTCACGAGCCTCCTGCTCCGCTTTACGACGAGCCTCCCGATCGCGACGTTGTCTCATGATGTCTGTCGGGGTGCGAACGCCACTCGGCGGTTGTGAGGATGCAGAAGGGATCGGAGCCGGGGCACCATGAGGCACCCGCGAGCCGCCGTTTGAAACACGGCTGTTGCCCACAGGCGCGGCGGGACCGGCAACGCCTACCATATCGGACATACGAGCATTCGCTTCGTCCAAATCAGTGGTGAAGGTGAACGGGCGACGAATGGCCTCTTCGAGCGCAAAGAGAACGGCCGAGGCGGTTCGGGACGAGACACCAGTGGTTCTCCGTGGCCAGTACGAGGAGTTGAGAAGCTCGTACGGATCGTCGATAGTCGACCCGTGCTCGTCAGTCTGTGCTTCGGAGAGAGCCGGTCGTAGTCCCGCGATATCGCTTTCTAGACTAGTTTGGACAGCGACTGGGATCTGCTGCGCTGGCTGGGGTCGAGGTGGCTGTCTACCGGATAGATCGTGGGAGACGGTGCGACGATGGGGCAATTGGCGAACGTCGGGTGAGCGGCGAACTCGGCGCAGAGGACGATGCGAGTCTGTCACCGAGGGTGGGCGGTAATCAACTGAATGGAAGGAAGAAGGACGGGGGGCAGATGACTGCTGGCGCTGCTGCGCAAAGGTCGTAAGCGTGGATGGGTCGTGACGGTCGTAGACTTCGTGAGATGCTCGGCGAGTGTGGTGAGACACCTCTGGGGCGGGTTGAAGGAATGGGTGAGTCGACGACAATATGAGGTACGACTGGAGATTATGAGTTGAACGCTGTCAAGCTCTGGAGGTGTATCTTAATGGCAGGGTTGATCACTCCAGAGCAAGTTCGTGAACAAGCTGCCCGAGAGGCTCTTGACAACGGCGGTAATCTGTCAACCCCGGGGCAATTGAGAGACAAGAAGATTGCGAGTGAATAACTATTAGATGTGTGGGTTTTTTTTCTTCTATTCCTGGAGGAATTGGAGACTGGAGGGAGAGGGAATGGGGAAGAGAGGTGGTTTCGGTGCGAGGTCGTGGTGGCTGGTTTAATTGAGATGGCTGGGGGTCGCCGTGCGAGCTGCAGCGCACCAAACGTGTCGCGCGGACCATCCAGCGCCCACGCTGCAGCGCAGAAATAGCCAGTCAGAGATGCAATCCAGTGGATGGGATGAAATGAGGATAAGATCAGGGCAAATTGGGCGACTGATTGAGGTCGTGGATCAATTGGAATGGAAGCTCCGGAGAGATCCCGTAGTGGTGACAGCAGGAATGTTCGGCCCTCTCTCTTCGGAGAATTCTCCCTTCTACCCTAGAAATAACTCCCAGTGAAGTAAAGAGAGTAAAAGATCAGGGCCAGCGATCAATCATCTATAGCGACCGTCTCACGACTCGCAAGACCCGACTGGCCGTGGCGCTGTCGCGCAATCGGTCGGGCGAGAACAGCACGAGTTCAATAATTGCCTGCACCGGAACTAAACTCGGTCGCACAGCGGACGATCGGAATCTGAAAGTACGGGCGAAGGAAGAGTCGTCATAGGCGAAGAAGGTAAGGAGTGACAAGGAAGAAGTGAATATTCCCGGAGTCGGATGTAGAGTATCTTGAAGGCAGACAAGTTGGGGGAGGGGATGGAAAAGTCTGGGCGCAATCCTCAGGCACTGGCAGATCTCAACTCGCAGACTAGACGGAATGAACTAATTGTCATTAGTTAATCTACACAGTACAGTACATAAGAATAGTTCAATGATCTCACCCCCAACCGATTCGAGGGCGATGGCTTGGGCCATTCAAAGTGCAGATCTCGGGCTCCATCGCCAGTGCCACGGTTGGGCGTCGAGGAAGAATACAGCTAGTTGTGATAGTCAAGTCCGAGTATACAGATGGTATACAGATACCCAGTATAAAAAATAATGGAATACTTACAGAGTAACCTATTGATGTATCCAACACCAGCTACTATGTACTTCGGTTAGTTAACCCTGTCAGTTTGTATAACTAACTCACTTGATGCGCTGGCAATCGGGCACTAACTACGTCGCCACATCCTTAGTTCTCTCTTAGTCTCGATTCCAAGGGCCCTAACCTGGAATCCCCAAAGGATCCCGAGGCAAATAATCCCCCACCTTTAGGCCAAGTTGCCTCATTGTCAGAAAATCATACAGAATTGTGCAAAAGGAGTAAAAACAGAGACCTGACTAGATAATACTTCCCCTAAACACGAGACCCATTGGGATCGGGCCCAGTCGTTCCACTGGGTCTGCATTTAAGGAACGATCGAAGGATGGGACGAACTGCTCGGCTCTTCCCCACATTGGAGATTAACCCCCCACTACGAGCAGAACGATGAAGATTCAAGGAACTGTCCAAGTTCTGATAAATACTAAACGAGTGATCCAGGCGCTCATCTACAAGTTCATATGTAATATAATATACCGGGCAATGCCTGTCGCGATAGCACCGCTCAACTGCAGTCTGTAAATATACTTCCTGAACAACTACATATAACGAGCTACTTCTCCGCACCCCACACACAAACTCTGGATCGACGTCTCACTTTGAGATTTGATCAGGGGCAAATCCAGTCAGGTAAACTCAAATCCAGTCAACTCTGGTTCAAGTCTGTTTGAGTTCCGTCAAGTCAACTCGACCAAGGGGTAATACTATACCTACTAGCAACTAGCTAACAGTAACAGAACAATACTCATCCGTTGCCCCCCTCGCGCAAATTACTTCTAAACAAACAATACCCACAAACGCGTCTCTCCTCACAATATAAACAAATACATACTCCCCTAGGACACCAGTCTAGGACTCCCGCTCCTTTCGTTCTAGACCCCTACCCAGGACAAGCCCCTGCAAGGACTCATCGGAACATTTACGGGGACAAACCCAGCATCCAGGAACCTAGAGGAGCTAGGGGACCGGGGAAGCTTCCCCCGGTGCCGTGTCTTCACGGACGTACCGGCGACCCTTTCCGGCGAGGACGATCTGATCATAATCATCATAAATGGTAACTGAGCTCCTACAACGCAGATGCAGACGCACAAGCAAAAGCCGAAGCAGATCGGACCCGTTCGTCCCAATGTCTAGGTAGGTTTCACGCATGCCTTGCAGGAAGATGCAGGGCATCGCGAGATCCGGGCGGAACGCCATCCGCCGGGGGCTCTGGAAGGTGTTTCAGGTGTAAGGTTGTGTCTGACCGATAGGTCGGGTCGGGGGCTCAAAGTCTTGTCCGTACCAATGAGGGTAGAGGGGAGGAGTGTAGATATTGAGACAGGGTTTGGAAATGGTGAGTTTGTCTTGGTTTTCTCTATGCTATATAGTGCTGGTCTTCTAGGGGTTCTATACGTAGGAGATGGATCGTCTGGGGGTGTCCTAAGGTTCTGGCTCTTTCGAATGACCCAAGGGAGCTGTCTATTGACCCTGGATATCCTCCTTCGGGGCAATGGATGGATCCACAGCGAGCCCGCAATTGCGCAGCAAGCACGACACGATAGCCATTGTCCGCGGTGAACCATTTAGGATCAAAAATCAAATCCTCCTACATATAGCCCTATAATAGGCGTTGGTGATAATCAGTAGTACACTGCACTACAACTCCAATTATATATCCAGCATGACAAAGAATGTGGGCGGAAGAAAGCGAGGGCGATGCAGTAACAGTCGTTGGCCCGGGAAACCGCTACCCTGGTGCATAAAACTTCGGAGGTTAAGGCTTTGAAGGCTGTCGATCAGGGGTTGGGGGATGCAGCCCGTAGATATATATACATGTAAACAGTAAATAGGAGTTCCATTCGGCGCGGCTCATCGCCTGCAGCGAGTCTGGATGCGTCGATGCAGGCCGTGCAGGCAGGGCGACGGGCAGGTCCGTTTGTTCCAAGGTCCGCTGTATAATGACGGGATGCAATGCATGTCAGACTTTTCATTGGAATGTGGGGAGTGAGCTAGCTTAATGGGGATGAGGAACTGGTGTCCGAGTAAACAGCGAGGAAGAGAATTATTAGTGTGCAGTAACAGTTGGGTGGGTATCATAACCTAGGCTGTAAAAAGTACGCTGTGCAGGAGTGGGAGTGAACCAGTTCGCAGAGTCTACGAGTCCAAGAGTTAATCGCATCGATGAAATCGAGATCAAGTTTCAGATCGACGGGGCGATAAGTATCCAGAGAGGCAGAGTGATATCATATATACAAGTACGCCTATCGGCTCCAATGGTCGTACTACGATCTAGCCGACAACACTACAGTACTCCGTACTAAAGTTGGTGACAGCTTACAATCCTAAAGGTCGCGCGTTTCTCACTAACTCGCCACATTCGATTGGTCCAGTCGAGCGCAGAACTCCATATGAGCCAATGAAATCGCGCATCGCGGCTTTCACTATCCGCGGCTCACGGATGTGATTTATCGACTGTCACGATCTGTATGAGTCGCCCAAACGGGCATGGAGCGACGGTCTTGGCAAAGGGGACGGGACTAGCCTAGGCGGCAAAATTGAGGCCCTTGATGGCAGATGCACCCTAAAAGTTAGGAACTGGGATCCAGCGACTTACGGGCGGAAGGCCCCCAGGGCGGAGGGGCAGAGGGGAGTTCTGCACAGACGGGGGGCAATCGAGCTCAAAGCTCAACCAGTGAAGGATCCAGAACAGATGGGCACAGAACAGCTGAAACCCCGTCCACGCAATGTGGAACAGTGGAACACAGCTCGGTCTAGGGGGCAGCTTGTGCTGGTGTTACGACGGGCGAGGGGGAAAGGGCGACGGGAAAAAAAAAGTAAACGTGGGAGTTGAGCTAGCCACTGCCAAAAAGCAAGCAGACGGGAGACAATGGCGTAGCGTGGAATTAGAAGTGCAATTGGTATTTTGGCATTGCAAATGACGATGGTAGGATTTCAATTCAGTGCGGGGGAAAGCCCAGCGATTCCAGTGATGGAACGTTGCAAAGCCGTCACAAGCGCCATCATCTGAGGCTCTCGAGTCCAACGCCGTTGCGCGGTTCCCAGGAATGGGAATTAAGGAATGGCACCAAGGGCCCCCCCAGGGAACGGGGACGGGGACCCTTTGGTGGCCCAGGAGTAGTTTGTGGCTGTCGATGGCAGCTGTAATGACTTCGCCACAACTGGCCAGTCGTACGGCTAGTCCGAGTAAAACACACAGACCAGGGCGATCGGTGGGGCTCGATGAGCTTAGTGGCTGATCCGGAAGGGCCTCCGCGGGACTGGTCTGGTCCCAGTAGACGGGCAAGCTTGATATCTCACATTCTCCCGCGACCCAGCCTCTGCATGGGATTTTGGGTGACGCTTGGTGGTGGATTTGAAAAGATTTGAATGGGAGTTGGGAGGTTTGTTTGGCTCCCCGGGGATGCATCGTACATCCAATGCGAGGCTGCTAACCGTGTGGTACATGAACGCGTGCTGAGATGAGATCCATCGTGGGTGTTGTACAAGGACAAAGAAGAGGGTATGACGGTGCCTGGTGAGAAATGAGAAAACGAGAAAACGAGAAAATGAGAGACTCGATTTCAAGTCTGTCGAGTCAGGTGCTTGTCAGACGGGTGTTGTCAGGTGTTCACCACCACAACCACGACAGTATTTGATTCTTTCCCACTAGAACTTCAATACTTTCTACATACTTCTTTAATTCCATTGAAACACCAAAACATCACCATCATCCATCTCCTGCAGAAGGACCAAAACTCCCCTTACACTCTGTTCTGTTCTTTTGTCCCTCCGGATCCCCCGTTCCGCCGCCCTTGCTGGAAGCCCACCAGGCTGGTCCTTGCTGCAACCCCATCCCTACACAGCGGAAAGGGGACGTCATGTAAGGTCAGATAGGTCATGATCGTCTGTGCTCCTAGGTGCTTTTGTTTACCTGCATTGGCATGCATCTGTTATTCCCGGCCACTGGAAAAAAAAAAAAAAAAAAGGGACAGCCACTGGCCTCTGGGCTTGCCAAGCCCTATTTTTGGGATTATCTATAAACATATCCCCTTCACCCTGGATGCTTTCATTCTTTCTCCTCTCTGGCAACCATCCCCTGACTCGGTTCAACTCTCCTCTCTCTCCCGTCTTTCTCGTGTTCTATGATCCATTGTTCCTGGGACCCCCCGCGTCCAAGTCTCCTTTGCCATCCTACACCCAGCATTGGAATCATAGTCCATGGATTGCGGAGAGAATCACTGTCCAGGCGAGTTGGACGCGTTACACGCCGATTGGAATAGGTCAGAAACTACCATCTGCTTGCCATCACCATCCCCGTTGAAGAGAGCATCAACGTATTTCCCAAAAGCTGGTCCCAAGGTGCTGGAAGAGTCCAACACCGATCCATTCTACCTCGAGCAGTCACTAGCTGCTACCCCATCAAGCTGGGACTCCTATACTCCGGCAATCCGCGATGAGAGATTCAGTGAAGACAATAGCCAATACTATACATTGTCTTTGACACACCAGAGGAACACGTCGGACAGTCGCAAGTCTTCTCGCCAATACATTGGCCCGGATCGGTCTACTCTCGCACAATTGGAACTGGAGAACAGCTTGCGATTCCATCGCTATACATCATCGACCGAGGAAGAGTCCAGAACTTTACACAGCAGCCAGGAGTCCTTCAGCTCGGTACACACCGACAGCAGTACCCCGGACCTCACCCCAAGCAGCTCCTTCTCTTCGACATACTCCTCTGCTGCCTGCCCAGACGCCGTTATCAAGGCGACTGAGAAACTGTACCAACACGCAAAGCGCGCTCAATCCGAGCCCCGTCGCGCTTTCTATCTTCCTGCTTCTACTCCTCCTAAGCAACTTCCTCCACCTCCCCCTGTGCCTGCGCTCCCCAAGGCACACACTCGGCCCACTACTCCTGTTGCCAACAGCTCCAACATCCCCACAACCGTCACGATGAAGTACGAGACATCCAGTATGTCCTCGTCATCTCGTCGGAGGAAACCCCCTCCTGCCTTGCCCAACCTTTCACGTCGCCCAAGCTCCCACAGCTCGCGCAGGAAACAATCGAGCCCTGGAACGAGACCTCCATTGGATCCCTCCATGATCTCGCCGCCGAGCTTGATCAACCCAGTAACTATGGAGCCCCATGCCACGCATTTCGAGCAGGCTTTGTTCATCCCTGCCAACGACTGCCCCAGCCCTATCCCCAGCCCATCGGCTAGCTCTCCACCCATCTCCCGCCAATGGACTGCCACCTCTATGGAGCGGCCCTCTACTTCCACCATGGATGCCTACTGCGAACATTCTGTTTGGGAGTCTGATTCTGAAAATGAGTCGATCGGTCACAAGTCCTTGTCTCGCAAGCCTATTGATACATTGCGCAAGGTGCGCAGCCGCGCAAAGCTCCGTGCTGCCAAGTCCCAGCCCAGGCTGCACCAGGCTATGCTTGACGACGAGGCACCAGAGAAGTTCCCTTGCATGCCTGACGATGCTGTTGGTCAACCAGTTCCCGAACCATTCCGCGGTGTTAGCCTCGACCGACCCAGCACCAGCCGAGATGGCCTGCGGCCACACCACCCTCTCCAAACCCTTCGCCTCGTCGCACCTTCCACTACTTCCCTCCTGAAACCACGCTCTCGCAACAACAGCAATGGCAACCTGCGTGACTCTGACATCGATCGATCGACCGCAGCTGCTGTTCAGGCTCGGACAAGGCGCCATCAGCGCTCGGACTCTCCCGAATACATCAAAGAGGAGACTGAGAAGCTGACCTCCATGTGCTATGAGCAACATTCACCCGCACCCTTTGAGGACCCTATCGACCAACGGCCCTTCTTCAAGCGTTTCCTCGATTCCCTTCGCTCATTGAGTTGCCACAATGCACCCACGAAAAAAAATACGACTACAATCTGATTGATACCCTTACGGCTGGCTACACGGGGAGTTCCGGTGGACTTGGCACCCGGCGTTTTACTTTCAAGAATTATCACTACGGCCTTTTGATTGAACGATCTTCAACAACGATTTCATCTTCCATTTTTGATGTTTACTTATGTGTTCCATGATGACGGACACGTCCCACACTCGCTTCACGCTTTGATGCTTTTAAGGTTGCCTTTTAACCCAACCTAAAAATGATCTTAATGATTGCACGGGCTATTGTCCCTCGAATCGCAATGTTACCAATGTTCTCGGCGACTACAAACACGATGTCACGGACGACCCACTCAGCCGGCATGCCTGCCTTGGCTATGATTTCCTTACTGTTTCACCCTCCGGGGCCCGACTTTCTTTGATCTGATTATCTTGAGATGTATTGCCTTTGGCTATCTGTTTTCATCTCATGCGCCATTCCGGCGTTGTACTGTATTACTTTTATCTCACAACCTCGTTACAATGTGTTGAACGGCCTTTACTCATACCAGTGGCTTTCCTATCTCATGTCAATTCTTTTTTGTCTTGTCTCCTTCCAACCTTTACAGGTTTCTATCTCATTTATCTCTGTCTGACTTTACAATACTGTTATAAAACGGACACGGTGTACGGTTACTCAAGATTGCATCTTCATTTTCATTATCATGGTTTTCCATCTGGCGCAACAAAAGCATACTTCTTACCACATTTTACTTTGACGAATATGATCTCCTGCACAAAAATGCAGACAATGAAACATGACTCTCATACTTGATTATCCTTTTCTCTATACCCCGCGACTCTGTCGTCTAGGCGATTTTCTGGGTGATCCTGGAATGCCAGAGCCCCCGCCCTACAAGGCCTGTCCGTCGTCCAGCCAGCCACAGTGCTACTATAGAGGTATTCATTGATGCGACGCAGATCTCCCAGTGCGACAATAATAGTCTTCTAATATTTGTCTTATCCTATCTTGTTATTGTTTCACTCGGGATCCATCTTCGAGACCTCGGTATGCACGGGGTTTGACATCATTTAATATTAATCAAGCCCGAGCCCACTGTGGAGTCTCTATGTACAGTATATACGTGAACCTATTTCCCATTAATTAGGCGCGTGTCTAAGATCCCGCAGAACCGGGTTTCTTACATCCCGCGGCTGCGCAACAAAGTACTCTGCAGCGCCTTGCTTTTATACGGTAGTATGTATGTGTAAGACTTTGCCTCCCTGGTAGATGCAGGGGATTTGAACCTTGGTACTGGGTTTTATAAAGAAGTACGGGGAAGGGATGTGTCGGTCGGATCTGGCATATTCTTGCAGAGACTAGGGGGGTTCTAGAGCGAGGTATGTTATGGGTGGACACGTAGCGTAATTCGTATTATTGTTTGTAGGGCCCTGGGAGCTTGATTTGAGGTTGCGGGTTGGCCGGGGGTGAGTAGTTGTTTGTAGAAAGGTTAGCTCTTCAAGATTAGACTTGAGTCATTTTCTCTTCAGGACATCTTCTCTCGCTCGCGCATGATACAACACGGTATAATCTTCGTAGATCTGAAGGTAGATATCCCTCTGGTAAAACAGAGTTGGCAGCCAATTTTTGCCCGTCTGTACATCCTGCGAGTTTACATAGCGAAGGGTCGTTCTCTATCATTTGATGGGGAACCTAATCATAATATTGAACAATGGCATTGAAATGGACTTTAAGAAACTGCGCTTACTGGAAAAAATCCATTACTTTCACTCAGTCATGTACATTCATTCCCTAGCGACTCCGGATGATATTCAAGAATTCGAGAGTCAATGGGATAACCAGGGATACAGTGGAAGTAGATACAAGTCTATACTTGAAGTAATCATTCCGTTAATGCTCATCTAAAAATTTTGAAGACCTTGCTTGCTCGTCACTTTCTGAGGTACGTTATGATGTTAGCGAGGAAAGGTCAACCTTGGAGACCCCAGTCACATCACATAACTGTTAGCCCGCCGCCTATAAATGTAGTTCTAGGTCGTTGAATGTAATATTTAGTATTTTTGTCTGTGCCGGGCGTCTGTTTTGCGACGCGTCGGAGGCTTATTGTTTTCCCGTGTTTTTAGTTTTCCGTTCTGGGACGATTGGTGAGTCTAGGCTTAAAAAGCCCCTTGCATGACACTCGATGTCGAGACCTCCGCCACGCTGTACTTTTTACTAGACACATTTACCTCGGCTCAGAAAATGGAGAATCTGGAATTGGCGTTGTTGTGGGGGAGAAAGAGTCCTTTCAAAAAATTTGTGATAGAAGATGATATCGGAAGTTGATATCAGATTTAGAGATTCCAGTTCGTACTTATATATGTTCATGCTTTTAAATGCCTCATCCGACAAACCCTTTACTAACACCCGACTTTTGCAGCAAGGATCTTCATGTGTCATAGCCAACTTGGTAGTCCAAAAGTTCCAATCACCCTCTACCGGGGTGGTCGGCCCGTACGCAAGGCGCCATGATCCCGCCGGCTGTAGAAGAGCTTCCCCGAGACCCGACGAGCTGGTGGTTTCAGATCTATCCGAGTTTGCTGGGCCCAAAGCCACTGTAGCTATCCCAGTTTCGGGCACGACAAATCAAATTCAGCGGGTAGTCGAGTAGCAGGGTTGTGTGTTTGCCTCGAGGAGTTGGGCAAACACCGAGCTCACATAGTGGGTCTCCCGTGTACAAATCGAATTGATACATCAATCTGAGTCCACTTCTTTCCCCACACATCGATTTCCCTTCTACAGCCACTCTGCCACTTAAAAATCACTTTCTGAAGTCAACGCAACGCTTCCCCTGTACAAGAAAGGAGTCGTATGCCCCACCATGTGTCTCGTAGAAAGAAAGCCGTTTTCCAAGACAAAACACCCGCCGGAACATCCTTCCGCGAATCTATAGTGGTGTGCAGCTTCTCCTTGCAGAGTCTGCAAGAAGCCATCCCGGTCTCTGGGACCCAGCTCGATAAAGGGCGATCGTGCAGCGACGCGGGAGGGACAGCGGGCCTGATGCAGACAGCATGGCCTGCTCGGCTGCAGCGTGCAGCGCGAAGCTGTTCCCGAGGAATCCAGCAAGTGGAGTTCCTCTTTGGGTAAAGAGCTTGCGCAAAAATAGCTATCCACCCATAATGTAGTAGATGTAGGTTGAATAGTGCTGTTTTTTCAACCTTCAGCTCCGCTCTGCGCCCTTCTCTGCTTCGTTGCCTCCCTGGCTCTCTTTCATCTCAAGAGCCTCCATATTCTTCTCCCATTGCGGCACTGCAACCTTGTCCTCCCACTTCGAGATCACCGTGTCACCCTTTCGCCCGAGTTGAACTTCCGCGGGCTCCCCTGCTTGCACACCGGGGCTCCCTGCTTCGGAGCCCGCAAAGACAGACTGCACATCCAGTGCTTTGGTAGCTTCCAGATAAATCTTGAGCACCTGCTCTCTCATCTTCCGGCGCGACTCTGCCGTCTCCGCCGACCGCGCCTCACCCGACCGCGTCGCGGCTGACCCCGATGAACCCCGCGCGGCGGGTTTCTTAACCACACCCGAAACAGACCGGTCCTCTAGTCCTCGCGTAATCCCCTCCAAAATACCCAGTATCGTTCCAGCCCGCATACCCAATCGCGCTCCGACGGGGAACCCAGCATCAAAGCCGCGCTGGACGTGTTCGCCTTTCGAAGTCGAGATTCCGTCGCGGTACCCCGCGGTAACGTGTTGACGACGTAGAGAGGGCAAGTCGGAAGGTTCGGTCGTAGGCGCAGATTCATGCTGCATGTTGGAGGGCACCTCGCGGGTCTCTGGTGGCGAAGAGCCAAAGATGTCGTCTAGAGAATTGTCGACTGCGGGGTGCGCATCGCTGTGTGTAGAGCTCATGGTTGTGGCGGGGGATTGTGGGGCTGAAAGTGCAGAGCTGGAATCAGTTTTGGTCGAGGTCGGCATCGCCTGGGCGGGTGAGTAGGGTGTCGCTTTCAGTAGGGAGGTTGATGGGCGAATATCCGAGGGTGATGTTGAAATGACGGCGATGGATGGAGGGGAGGTGCGATAAGAAAAAAAAAAGTTCAGATCAGTCTGTCGCGGCTCCACAATTGGGCCTCGAATTTTGCTTGAAGTATACGATCAAGGGCACACCTTTACAGCAATTAAGTCTCCAGAATCAGTCCTTCAAAATCAAACGTTCCTAAGATCCTTCTTATGCAATTCTTATGGATTTTGTCACGCGTAGGCCGTAAATGCTCTACGCAATGGCCCACATTATAGACTCGTGCGGTCATACTTGTTTTTTTAGAGTAGGTAGCAGAATCAAAGCAGGGTTGGAACTAAAGTTCTAGATTTGAAAGGGCTTAAAAGTCGCGTTCTGATAAAGAATTATCTGGAACTGACAGCAACTATAGAACTCACTGGGCTAGAGAATGCAAAAGCCTTAGGACTGAAGACACAGCAAGAAAGACCGTAATTCAACCTAGTAATAATTAGATCGCAGCGGTGGTAATGCTAGTATCTACTTGCTGACAATGTCAGTGTCCATCCTACATCTCACTATCAACAAAGCTCCCCTCCGCAGCCAACGTAGCATAATAAAGATCCGTCTCAGCACAAATAACCATCCGCCCCTTCCCAGCAAAGTTGAAATTGGCCGAAGTAGATCCGAGGTAGATCTTGCCAATGAGCTTGCCAGAGGGATTCCATACCTGGACGCCATCGCCACACCCGGCGTACACATTGCCCCAAGAGTCACAGTGGACGCCTGTTCAGCACCAAGGGTTGATCAGCATGTCATACTTAAAGAGGGAAAATAGGGGTCATTAGCGGGGTATGCTTGACTTGACTTACCATCAGGTGCGCCGGGGCTAACGAAGGCGAAAACCTTACGGTTGTCGAGGGTACCGTCTTTTTTCACGTCAAAGCGATAGCTGGCAGATGATGGTTAGTGTTCCTCTTCTTCATATTGTGATTATCTGGATGGGTTTGTTGTGTAAACGTACATCGAAGCGGAGCGAGTATAGTTCATTCCGTAAAAGCCATAATCTATGCCGGTATCGGTGACATATGCGTACTCACCATCGGGCGAGAACGTAAATCCTGTTAATAGATGTCAACATCGTGCTATTCATCGAACTGACTGCTGACCAGAACATACCATTGGGATGATCAAATCTATCAGCGACAACCGTTACAGCACCGGTATTGGGATTGAGTCGATAGACTTGATCCTGCAGACCAGGAGCTGGACGGAAATCCTGCACGTAGCCATAGATTGTATCCGTGAAATAGATATCTTTGTTCTTTGGGTGGATGGATACATCGTTCAAAGAGTTGAACTGGCGACCGAAGTAGTTGTTCAGGATAACTAGATGGACTTCGTCAATTATCTGTTGTCTTTTTTTAGGGGTCTGCTGGGCACGCACCAGTCGTGTTGTATGGCTTTTGCGGGTTCATGAGCCATAAAGCAGGAGGCGTGTTGTTCCCTTGGCCTTCACCAGTGAGGATAATCTGTCCTCGATAGTTGGTTGCCCCTGTTATTCGTGATCAGCAAGAACCAACCCATTGCCATGCTTAATAGAACGACGTAGTTACTGACCATTGGGATTGATCACCATCGGCGACGAGGGAACAGTGGTGACGTTAACAAGACCAGCTGCATCACTCTTGTTGGAGACAGCAGCTGCTTCTGCTAGAGAGATTTTCTCGATGATGGCCGACTTGTGTAGACCCGTGTTGGCATCTTTAGCACCTGCATTTTGGACGAAGAAAATCTCGTCTGTCTCTTTTGACCTAGATGGAGCAGGCAGAAGTCAGTACTGAAATTGCTCGAACTATGGTTGGACCATCTACCAGACGACCGCCTCATGGAACAAAGGGTCTTTTGGCGAGTGTGCAATCCGCGTAAGAGTTGGATTCTTCCCAATGATCTTTAGAAATTCCTCGTCGTAGACATGGAATGGACGCTTGCTCAGGCTTTCTTCCGTGTGTCCCGGAGGCACGAAAAGCTGTTGTCGGGAGAGTCAGTCAAGTTTAAGAGGAGGCATGGGTTGGATATTTGATCGCATACACTCTTCGCGTTGAATTCGGCCGGAGGTTGAGTCGTGTTCAAAACATTGAACGATCTTTGATCAATGACTTGAGCCTGGGCAGGAAGACTGCTCCCTTCGACTCGGGATGAGAGTGATGGCCCTAGAAGGGCCAGGGCAGCCACTAGAACGGATACAGCAGTCATTGCGAGCCAGTGATGTCTTTTCTCCGAGGGGCGACGGGCATTGACCTCTTGGGACATGGCTTCGATACTCAGGAAAAGCTTGGTATTTAAGGTGTGTCCGCAAGGCGGGGGGAGGCGTGGAGGAGGCGTGGGGGGCCGCAAACATTCACAATTTTACCCGTGCCGATGATGATGTCTGAATTTGTTCTGGTTCCAATGAAGACAATGTTACCTACCGCTTCTCCACTTCCGAAAAGCGATTGATTGGAGTGGACTTTCCCAGTGCCTTGGCTGGTTGAATATTCTTCGGAGTTGGTCCGATTGCTGACCCCGCAAATTGTTGGAGAACGCGGCAGAATAGAACCTTATCCTAGACGTCCTGGTCTACCATTGATGGCTTCACGTTGTTCTCAAGTATCATTTCCATGACTGGTGAAGTATGCTTGGTTCCGTTATTAGTCATTGGATTAGGGAGTATCTCGCCGGGGGACAAGCCATGTTAAGCTCTCTATCTGTGGCCTGGTGTGTGTCGCTCACCGCTACTATCAATGCAATTGAATTGTGGACCAAGGAATTCAACTTAGTAGAAAAATTTGAACAGAAAGAAGAATTTCCACGATATGCTTTTGTCTCTATTATTCCAAAAGCTTTTCAGTCTTAAATTTCGAGTAGCCAGCACAACTCGGGCGCCCAAGATCGTAAGATGTCAGACTCGGGCTATTTTCGGCCCCCATCTTCCGACAGTATAATCGTAATCATGTCCGTGTGTCTCACATGATCAAATAAAAATCTCACTCAATCACACATCCAGACAGTCTCATAGACTGTACATACACAGGAGGGAAGCATTCACACAACCTCAGTATAAACCATCTGCGCCACCCCTTCAAATCATGGCAAAACGCACCATCACCCGCCTGATCTACATCGCCGCCCCCATCGGAGCAACATCATACGGCATCCATCGCGGGCTATCCCACCTAGAAGAGAAATATCCCAACCTTCCCGCCTCGGAAAATGCAAGCAAAGCTTTGCTGGTGCCTTCAAACCCGAACACTCAGCGCTGCGCGTACACAGATATCTTCGCGGCGCGGATACCACTACCAGCCCTGGAAGCGCGAGCCCAATCCCCCGCCAAACGAGACCAGATCGCCCTCGAAGAAGCATGGGCACGATCCGTGCTTGGAAGTCGAGTTCTTCGTACGGAAGGGTCTCTCATCGGCCTCTTCACGAAACGGAAATCTAGTCCGGGCGATAAAGGCGAGCATGGTTTTAGGACAATCGAAGATGGCAAGCCGCAGGAATTACTAAACGGGGTAGCTTATACCCAACGTCCACCTGGCTCTGATGCTGATAGCCAAGGGTTGTTGATAGCCTGGTATATGGCCGAAGAACCACGAGTTTTCTTCGAAAAGATTGCTCGCTGGGGGTATCCGTGGCGATTGATGTCTGGGGGTCGCCATGAGATGAGTGTTTCAGAGCCGTACGATATCCTCGGTCAGGGACGAGTTGTGGATGTAAGATTTGCGGGGGCTCATGATTATGAGATTGTTGAGGAAGAGGGAGTGAAGCAGAAGATTATTCCTGGCTGGGTGATGCGGTTGCATGCGGGTTATGCGCGGTTGATACTTGATTTGGCGGTGCGGGAGGTGGTGGATGAGTATGAGAGGGGGAAAAGTCGGGGCTTATCTTGATGATGCTTGGAATTGTACTATGATCCTGTTGGTCATGATTTGTATATTATGTACCATGTCGTTATTATGACCTTATTCTCAACTCCATGATTACACTTCCACGTCATTATGTATACCCTCCGACAACCATTCACCCCATAGTCCAATCCAAGTATCCATCATCCCATGGATACCTAGATACAAGCCGTTCCATGCGCAACAACAGACCAACCCCGGAACCCGTTATACGGATAACACACCTCCCAACCATCCGTAATAGAGCCCAACAGCGCGCTCTCACCACCAGAGCAATCCTTTGTACTAAACATGCACAGATCATGCCAGTCCTCTTCACTGGGACTCTTCCACGACAGACTCTTCACGTTCGTCGCATTATACTCGGCTTCCAGTGTTTGACAGGTCGCATCGTACCGGCCAGAGCGATGGTAAATGCTGACGTCGATGTTGGAGTCATTTGGGTTGCAGGTTGGGATGGCGGTGCTGAGGAGGCGCAGGTCCCACTTTATAGGTAGTCGTTAGTTAGATTCTCACTTTGTTTAGGATATGATTAGGTGGATGATTCCTGTCTGGGAAAGACATACACTTCTATACGCGAGGATCTCACGGGGAACATGTGGTACAGCTGCCACAGCGATTGCGAAGGCGCCGATCAGCGTGGCGCCGAGGAATCGCATTTTGAGAGTTGGTAGAACAGAATATAACGTGAAAGAGAAGTATTAAGACGGGCTGGCTATGTACAAAATAGTAAAGAAACGAATGGCACTCCCGAATAACTAGGAACAGAAAACAAAGAAAAACACCCAATGTCAGGTAGGACGACCCTCTTTATAACCGAAATCTGCAACCTGCACCTGCGACTGTTCAGCTCAGCTCTGACACGCCCGATGCAAAAGAGAAAATGCAAAAATTGGGACAACGCGGGGGACCCGCCTCGATCGAGTCCCATCCCGATCGCATCGTCAATCCAATACCAAAGATTAAAAGGACCCCGTTCCAGACCCATCCAGTCACTACTGCATCCTCACTCTACCGGGGAGTATTCTTCGAGAGGGGGTCCTGCATAAAACCCTCTTGGCTCGGCCCATCCGAAAAGCCCACCAACACCCGCCATTGGACCATTCCAAACTCGGTCCCTGGAAGAATATCTCCGCATCATGTACCTACAGTACTGTATGCGAGACCCTTTCTTTTGTGGCGAGTCTGGCGACGAGTCAGATGGGTTAGGGACAGGGGATCCATTGGATGTGGTTTGCTTTTGGGCTGGGATTCAGGAACTTGGCGAATAGGCGTGGGTTGCGGGGAGTATTGGCGGTGGGGATGGGTTCTGCAGACACGAGTTGAGGGAGAGACGAGTTCAAACTTTGGGGGGGGCGTGGTGTGATGGATCAGCATTGATAGGATAATGCATAGTTTATGGTGATGGAGGCTTCAGCTGCTGAAGCTGAAGCTGAAGTGGCGAGGCAGTGGAGGAGTTAATGAGGGGACTTGGTTCATCAGTGATTTGTTTTTCGACTGAGCGAGGAACAGGGAAGTAAGTAGCTTCTGCTTTACAACTACGGAGTAGAATATTGAATAGGGGACCTGTGCAATCGACGCCGCAAATGACAGTCTCTGGCGCTAGAAACGGTCGCCTTTCCACCCGTAACTTTGGAAAGCGAGCCGCCGCCTAACCGCCCCGTATTCCACTGCACCTACCACCTGGGCTAACCCAACCAGCACTGTTAGGTAGTCATCCTCCTCTCCTCTTACCTAAGGTTGTTGCCTGATTCGAATACATTTGGGAATGCCGCTGTATTATCTAATACGGCAGTACAACCTACGGAACACCGTACCCATCCAAGCTACGGTTCACCTGAAACCGCTTTTCACTTCGGGCCAACCGCTCGGCGTTCGGTAATTCTTCGGCTAACCATAAATTATTCCATGCCAACCGCTCCATTCCACACTATAAATTAGCTGAAATTAGAATAGCAGTATAGATCTTGTTTACCTCTAAGAGAGCGTACCCAGGCATTCTGTGGACAAGGTTACACTCGCTTATAGACTGGCTAATTCGAATTGACTAACTTGCACCCGCGATATCACTATATTATCTCCATAATATAGATAGTGGATCTAAAGTGGGTTCGATTCGGAGCCCGCGGTCAACAAGAGGCTGAGGGGACGCTCACAGTCCCGCATTTATATGAACTAGCCACGGGTGTGCTTTAGCTGGTCGTTGTTTCACTAAGGCAGGTGATGGATGGGTGAGTTCTATTGGTCTATACTATGATTAGCGCCTACGGTGTACCCTTTATACCTTGGGTAGAACTACGATGAGATTAAATGGCCCTAAACGCTGAGGGCGAGTTGACGGGAGGGAATGTTGAGTAGCGTTAGGAGGGCAAATCTGAAATACAATGATGCACAACGCTTTGCAGTTTGCACTCGGAAAGCCACAAATCTTGGCTAAAGCTTGAAAACTGTCGAGCAGAGTGGAGTAGTATAGCAAGGACACCCACCCTAACCCGGGAGAGGTAGGGTCACTAGGGTGTCCTCCCTGCTACTCCGCTTTGCATCTTTTCTTCAATTAATTCAACTTATGTTTTTTTGGATTGGTTCCCCTTGGTAGATTAGCCCCATCCCTGCATACAAGACCAGACTGTATCGCGATTCGCTTGCTGCGACAAAAACTGGAGAGGCCCAGTGATTTAGCCCCATTTTTATCATTGGGGTAACGTATTTACAGTATTCTGATCGATATTTATGCACAGACAGACTGTAATTTGATCACTCGGCTGTCATAATGCCGAGTACCTGAGACATTCATTCCGTGGGGGTAAGGTATTTCAACCTTCCCCAGCCAGAAGTGCATCATCTTTGACTATTTTTCCAATCCTTCCCTTCTTGTTCACAATTTTGACCGATGATGACGACTCCACTCCAGCAATCCACCCTCAGCTTTGCCGTCCTAGTCCTGTCAACGTTACTCCTGCAAGCCATCGCTCTTTCATCTTCCCCGAAGGAGTCCTATAATGACCCTAATCAAGCGACACTCATTCTCGACCGTCTCCACACGTTGTCAAATATCGTGGAAAAATTGTACGAAGGGATCAGCCATGAACCACTAGACGTCAACAACCTGACGCCACCCTGTGACCCCCGGTCCAGCCCGGAACAAGTTGCCAGGTCCATTGTCACTTGCATGCTCATAGTAGCTTGGGTGGGTGGCCTATATCTATTTTTGGAGGGCGTGGAGTCCATCCGCTCCTATGCGCTCAAGGTTTACTGTTTGAGCTCTATGCTCCTGGCGGCCAACCTGGGGTTGACCGTGATGCTCCTGTTTCTGCCAGTAAAGATATGGTATCAATACGTATCTGGGGCCATTGTCTCGGGAGGTCTAGGGCTATGGTATGCTATGTTGACCTGGGCAAAAGATGATCTGTGATCTCGCTTTTGATTGCATGCGCCTCGATCGCCGTAGGGGAGACACCGCTGTTGACCAGCAAATGTCGAGGATGCCGCCTATGTATGTATGCACTCAAACTCCTGTACGATTGGGACCAAGGCATAGTGACCCCTTGTACATAAGCTCTAAAACAAAATTTATTGCATAATCCATGTTCTCTCAAACTTGGGCTAGTTGAGGGTGTCGTAATTGGTCTGAATTGTGATAAAATACCTTAAGACACCCTGGTCTGCGCCATACTGGAATCCCAGGACTTCGTCCGAACACGGATAGGTCTCTGGTCTCTGGTCTCTCGTTCAAATCCACTACCTAAACCCAAGACAAGACCGTAAGCACAACAGACCAGCCTTGGCAGGTTGAACGAAAACCAGAGGAAACATAGCATCACAAAACAATCTAATTATTTTTATTCTTTTCAATATCACTCTATTGCTATATCCCGGCCAAGTATACACATGCCAAAAACAGTACACAAGCCCCAGACTTCAACACGAGCTAATTATCATCACATGGAATAAGCAACGATCCACCCGGACCATTACTCGCGCCCGCTCGAGCCAGGTGTCAACCGCCACGCCCGTAGCGGCAGACTCTGCAGCTTCGTGGCAGCAGGCTTGATGAACATGAAGAAAGTGACGGTGCCGATGATCACGCAGAGCATGTTGGTGATATAGTACCCATCGCGGCCGACCTCGCACACGCCGCCACCGTTCACGCAGCGGTTCTTCTCGGGCTCGAGGGCACAGGAGAAGGCTGTGGTGACGAGCGCATCTTTGAGGGTGTCGGCGGGCGGGGCGACGGTGGGTGGGATGCAGGTGGCCTCAGTGAAGAGGTCGACGAGCTTGAGGATGAAGAAGCGGGGGAAAGTACCGCCCAGGTTGGAGACGCTAAATAGAATGGGTTAGCTCTCCTCTAAGAAAGACCGGACAGGACTCGATAGCCGACGGGTAGAGGAGCGAAGAGGGTTACTCACGTTGCGAGAAGGGTCATATAAGTCCCGCCAATGGCAGGGTCGGCGATACGAGCGTGGAACGCTGAGATAGCCACAAACATCACCGTGTTCATAAAGGTCGAGACGACATGCTCGACGATCACGGTCAGCAGATACCAGAATGGTACATCTGCGCCGCTGGGGTAAATCATTACGGTGAATTGAGCCAAGACCGCCGCTGCCAAGCGGCCGACAAAGGCCCAGCCCCAAAGCCGCATCGGAGTATACTCGGTGGACCATTTGCCCGCGTAGTAGCCCAGCATGATTTCAAAGGGAAAGTCAATCAACACGACCAAGGCCATGTTATCCTGGCCAAAGCCCTTGTCCAGCAATTTCAAGCTGGTCACGCCATCATTGGCTTGGAAGCCAATCTTGGCGATCAGGTGGATCAAGATGATAGTTTGGATGTTCTTCAACTTGAGAACACTCCACATGCTCTTGTACACGTCCATGATGCTGTCACGCTCCTTGGTCCGGTCCTCCTTCTTCAGCATGGCCAAGCACAATGTCACAATGAGATATGTCCATCCCCAGAAGGTCAAATATCCGCCCAGAGACATCAAACCGCCTTCAGCGGGAACAGCGCGGAACCACCGATTGGCAAAGTCCTTGGAATTGAACGCCAAGAACACGGTATACGACAGGAAATGGCCCGCCGTCAGACCGACCGTTTGGGCTGTGGAGGCGTAGGAGATGTTTGGCGGCGACATGAGGGTAATCGCCCATCCGTCCACGGCAATGTCTTGCGTGGCGCAGAAGAATACCAGCATAAACCACCAGTAAGTAAAGTTCCAGACACCCTCGCCGCCATTGGCACCCGCCTGCTCCATCATATCGCCAATATGGCTTCCCAGATAGATCATCGCCAGTCCCGCAATCACCTGTACAGGCGTGATCCAACTCTTGCGGCGGCCGAACCGCGGGCTCCATACGGCGTCCACGATAGGACTCCAGAACAATTTGAGCGAGTACGGGTATGAGGCTAGCGAGAACACACCGATCTGGCCATAGGACAAGTAGGGCTTCAGCAGGAAAGGCACCGATCCTGTCGCTAGGCCCATCGGCACGCCCTGCAAAAAGTATAACACGCATAGCAGCAGGAAATTCCGCTTATCATTGCGCGGCAGATTGTGAAAGCTGGTCGTGGTGAGGACGGGTGTTTGAGGTACGAGGGCAGGTTCATTGTCGAGGGAGAATTGGGGGCTTTGGAGGATGCGTGAGGTACGCTCGCCGGAAGACTCGGTCGAGGTGTCGCGCTTGCGCATTTCAATGTTGCTGTTCATTTTGCCGTTTCCGTTTCCGTTTGCATAGCCGTTCTGGCTTGTTGCTACTTTTAGGCTCGGTTTGGAGCGGCGCTTGGAGAGGGTGGCGTTTTTGCGTGTCATTGAAGTCTGTCAGCGAGGGGAGCCAGGGTGGCGGAGTTGGCGAGAGAAGGGATTTGTTGGTGTTGGTGTTGTAGTTGGTAGTTGGAAGTAGTTGTAGGTGTTGTTTTGAGAAGAGAGTCCGTCAGAGGTGTATCGTTAGAGAAAACTGGCAAGTCACAGAATCCGCCGAGGAGAGAAGGCGCTGGGAGGGATCAAAGGGAGAGTGTCCAGATCAGGATACGAAGAATGGCTCGCGGTGGCTTAGATAGCTTGTATTCACCTCGTTGGCAGCGTCGGCGATAGGTGGGGAGATATAAACGAGTGACCGATGCATAGAGGCCAAGTTGGCTGGAAGGGAGGGGGGACAATCCTTCAGGCGCGAGGCATGCTGGTTGGAAGAATCCCAGATTTGGGGAAGTGCGGATCAGGCGCGGGAAGGCAAGCTGGCCTTTGCGGGTACTTCTCCGACTGTGGGGTCAAACTTACGAACTGCAGAGATCATCAACCAGGTGGATATGCAGATGGCAATCCTAATGACTTTACTTGCAGGATCTTTGATGTTCCTTGGCGCTGGGCTTTAATAAGCTTACTCTACGAAGTTGGGGGACGCGATCAAGTTGTACAGGACGAGGCAGGCAATGAGATCAGCGTGCGCGACAGAGTTGCTTGGTCGTGCGATCTCCGCCATGGTTAGGCGGCATTGGAGAGGCTTTTGCCTTGATTCATAGAGACATAGAGAGTATTTGACGCGTTCTGATAGGCTATTCTTGTGTCTATCATGTATAACAGTGAAGCTCCTCATCGCTATTTGTTGATATCAAAACTGGAAACCTCCTTCATGCTTAGTCAATCACATCACGTGGACATAACTATAGACTTTCCGTCTGGGTCTGGACTCGATACAACGTGATTTTATTTGAATGGGCATTTCAGGATGTGATGATGAGGATTGTAAAGTTAATATTGTACAATCAATTCAATCTAGCTTTGAAACCGTTCTGACCTTGGAGAATTGAAGGTGGACAAGGAATGCTTGAACTCGGGGGGTTCCTCGGTGATGTAAGGTCACGTGCCAGTCAATGTAAACAAAACCATCACAATCCCCGCGCATCACCACGACAGCCATCGACCAAGCCAACTGAAAACTACGAGCCCCAAAATCATTCCGTGTACCAAACAAACAACGCAAAACCCACGAATTAATTGCAAATCCATCATATCATTTCCAAGAATGGTCTTCCCCGCGCGAGATGCCTCCGCATCTCCAGACCCGCAAGAACAACAGCTAGACACAGACATCCAATCCATCCGCGCAGAGAGTACGTCAACCCCAACAACCCTAGACGCCAAAAAGATCTAACCCTTTATTAAAGTCCGCACCCTCCAACGCCGCAAACGCTTCCTCTCCTCCAGCCTGCTCTCCTCCGACTCCATCCAAAAACTCATCCGCAAACCCCCGCAAACCCTCTCCTCAAGCACCATCCACGACGAAGTCTCCCCCCTCGTCCGCGCCGCAGGCAAACACTCCGACTCAAACCACCACCGCATCGCCTTCGGCACAACCGCTTTCCCCTTTAAAGATCCCTCGCCAACGGGTCCGTCGGAGAGCCTTCTCGGTGTGCGGATTGACGTCTGTGTGCGAGGGGGCCGCTTTGCGAAACCGTATTATGTGCTTTTGAAAAGGGAGCGGGTTAGGGGGGAGAAGGAGAGGAGACTTCGGGTTCATCGGCATACGGTTCCGGCGTTTATTGATTTGGGCAGGGTGGAGAGTGTTTATTTGTCGTTTCCTGGCTCGGGGAAGAGTCAGAGTCAAGGTCAGGGGGGTGGTTCTGATGAGGAGGGAGAAGAGGAGGAGAGTGAGACGTTGAAAGGTCCGAGGAAGAGTGGGAGGAAACAAGATCTACGCGGGTTTGTCCGTGAATTGCGCCGTGAACTGGTGGCATGGCATTTGCGTGGTGATGCTGTGGAGCTTCTGCGCGAGAAATTGGGGTTGAGTGAGGAGTCCCAGATTGATCCTGCGGAGCGGCTGTCGCCCGAGGCTAGAGGGGGGATTGTGGCGTTGGCGCCTACTGCGGTGGAGGCACGGTATGTGCGGTTGGAATGGGAGGATGGCCGGGTTGGACGGTTTAAGTTGTCTAATGCTGGGATTGTGGAGCGCGCAGTTGTCATTGGCGATGATGGGCGAGATAAGCAGGTCGAGGATGCGATGACTGGTGGTGGGGGGAGGGTGGAGACTCTTCTCGAGCGACTGAAAGAGCGCGGTGCTGTCAAGGAATAGGCCAAGCGAGATACTGGAGTTGGATTAATGTTTGCAAGGATGACTTGAGTGTTATATGTGATACCCCCTCTTAACGAATTCATGAGATGCGGATCAAGTTGATCAATGAAACAAATGTCGATGTAAATGCAGTAATCCAAGGTATCTATTTCGCAAAGTCGTAGTATCCCAAGATCAAAGGCTATGCACAGTGTAGAAACATAAAAGTCGCCATGCGATATGTACAGACAGGTAAAGAAAATAACAGAGTTGAACGTTCGAATCGTGGAAAGAATGGTGATTACAAGAAGGGTAGTGGGCATCAAGTGGTATAAAAGAAGACGAGAGTCGCTTCGAGAGTCCGGATCGTAAGAGAAACCGGTCGATCATCGAATGCGAGTCGCAAATGCAGGTATTAAAAGCGTGTATATAAAACATTATGCAGCCAACCGGCTAAATCAGTGCAGCTAGGTTGCGTTTCACTGCGGGGTCTGGGTTTCAAGAGGAGAGGGCGAGGCAGGATCGGGGAGACTCGTGGCCGATTCGATAGTCTCGTTATTAATGCCGCTGAAAGATATAGGCGGCAAGGGACCGTACGAATGACCGTGTCGGACCTCAAGCTGTTTACGCAGGATAGCCTCTTCCAGGTCCCATCGATGCCGCAGCTCGACTTTCTTGTTGTCCAGGGCTTGGATCATAGACGTCTCCTCGATGCGATGCGATGCCTGCAACGCGGTGACGTTCTTGCCATGCTGGACGCACATATCGTTCAGCTCGCGCTCCATGCGGGCAATAGCACCCCGCAACCTGAGCTCCTGGCGATCCCGAAGAACCTTGATCCGGGACTCGTGCAGCGCATCCATCGTCTCGTGGTCATGGTACTGCTGTTCAAGCTGCTCCTTTTGCTGCCGCGTAAAGCGGCGCGCAGGTGGGGTGGTAGACTCGGACCCGGAGAAGGAATCGGAGGAGCGCTGTGCTGCTGGTGCGGGTGAAGGCGGGGGACTGGCGTTTCGGAAGTATCCTTCCATATGCTTGATGCGCGTGCGCGAGTTTTGCTTTGCGCGGTCAAATTCGCGCTGTTGTTCCATTTCCACGGCGAGCTGGCGCTCTTCCATACGAATGGCGTCCTCGAAGTTCTGTCACATCCTCGTGTTAGTACAAAAAAAGACTAGCCATTGTGCGACGTAGCTCAGACTATACCTTTTCGCGCTTCTCATCCTCCAGGCGCTCATTCTCGGATTGCCGGTCTGAAATGGCCGTCTGATGTCGCTGGCGGAGGATGCTCAGTGCCGCCTCTTGAAATGCAACGTGCCTGTTCCTCTCCATTCGATGCCGCTCAAGCAGTTCCGTCAATTCCGGATCATCCAAGCTTCGTTGAACTGCCTCTTTTTCAAATATAGGTATTTCCAGCTTCGGGAGAGACTCTGCCGTGCTGCTCGAGACTGTATCTCCATCGTGGCTCGCGGAAGGCCGGTCTCGCCGTGTTTCTAGATAAACGTGATCCACGACCCCTCCATCGTCCTTGGTGACCGTGATCTGCGTATTGAGCGGCAACAAGACGCTCGACGGGGTGCGCTTCTTCCGAAAGTATATTCGCCCGATGGCATTCTTCAAGCTGCTGCGGCGTTTCTCTTTCTTATCCGCCGAAGCAACGCTCAATACCGAGTTTCGGTGCGTGGGCGATAGCGCTCCATAATTATTTCCATAGTTGCCCAGCACGGCTCGACTCTCGCTCGAGCAGTATGACGTCGGCCGTGTAGACAGAGACGCCAGCGATCTCGTACTTCCCGGCTTGATGCGATCTGAGGCAATTGTGATCTCCGATAAAGAGGAGACGACGTCGTCGAGCCGAGACGGGGACAACGGTTCGTGGGATGGGGTGATCGACCCTTCGCAGACGGAATTCCGATCGGTTGACGATCCAGATGAAAGCACGGGCGAAGAGAGATCCAGCATTCCAGAGGCAATCGAGGCGGCCAGCGGTGCCGAGGCCTCGATCTCCGGAACCTTCAGACCCAAAGCCCGCGCATCATCCAAAAGCTGTTGCGCCCGCGCTGTTTCTGCTTCTGCGGAGAGGCCGAGGACCTCTTCTCTGTATTTATCCTGGTCGAGAGGGACGAGACTCTCGGTTGTCGTTGAGTCCATGATTCTATATACCGGACCGATATTGGCGATGAGCGCCTAGCCAGCGGGCGCGCATGGACTGGATCGGACGGCGAAGAGGGACAGGAAAAGTGGCACGGTATTTCACGCGGAGGGCGAGACGAGTGGACTCGTCCACTGCACCACAGGAACGGTGGACGAGGAGAAGACGCACAATGACAGCATCCACCGGTTGGTTATTTTGGGGGCGAGATATGCGGTCAAAATATGGGGGGGGTGTTTCTTGCTGGTAGGGAGCGAGCGCAATGGGGGGGGTTGATGGGTGGGGGGACAGGACAACAGGGAAACGTAATAATGGCAGTAGTAAAGTAAGTAGTAGGTGGGATGAGGCCCGAGGGGCAATAACTCCGGTTGGCGACGGTTGGTCAATACATTAAAATTTCCAGCCGGTGGATCGGTAGACAGAAAAAAGACGGTAAGGACAGGAGAAGAGCCCAAAGGATGGAGGAGAGGAGTTTAGGAGAAGAGAGAGAAAGAGGAAATAAAAAAGCAAGGAAACAAGCTGTCCAGAATCAAATGATGCAGCCGATCCACCGTTCGGTTCCTCCTTCTTTTTCCTGGTCCTTGACCTTCCGCTTGCCATGTGGTTTTTACGGTTTACGGTTTAATGAAACCAGAGTGACCCACGGGGCAATCCTGAAGCAATCCGCCCACGTCTCATGCTTCAGGTGGATCATCAAAATTAGCCACTTACCAACGGGCTGACCTCCATACTAAGCCGACTGTAGGTGGGTTTGCAGGGCCGAATGGGCCGATCCAACGGGCCGCTGTAAGCTCGGTGAAGACAGAAGACAGAACCCAAGAACTGCGCCATAAGATATAGTTAGGAAGAGGTACACAACAGACAATAATATGCTTCATAGATACATAAAACTTGCACTGATTACCTCAGATGATCCATCGCGCCATCTTGCTGCTGCAGTGCTAGCTGTACAGCATAGGGCTTAGGGTTGCAGGGGCAGGAGCCGCGGTCTTCAGCATTTCCCAGTTCCAAGGCTCCAAGTGGTCCCCAGCCAGAGCCATGGGAGCAGCCTAACGGGTCAGGGACAGGGGATAAATAATCGGGATCATAGAGAACAAAGAAATAAAGTATAGAATATAAAACATAGAATGGAGCATCATATCCGATTGTTTCATCAGATCGGAAACACCGCCACAAAGCCAAAATTGAAAAAAAAAAAAAAAAAAAAAAAAGGCAAAATCCAGTTAAGCCTCGTTCAACATGTCCACAGATAGAGCATATGCTCGATCCCGAGCCTCGCTCTGTGGGGTTCCCTCCCGGGTTTGCTTGTCCCACGCATGGTTGCACCCTGCCATGCGCTCGCTGACTACATATCGCCCTGGTAGTTTCTCGAGCTTCTTTGCCAGATCTTCTCCCTCGAGAGCCAGCGAGTCACCCTCGGCAGTGATCATCAGCATTCGGCGCGGGAACCGCTCCAGATCGGCGTACTTGGGGGAGATCCGGGGGTCCCGTTTGTCCACGCCAGGAGGCACATAGCAGCGATTGAATAAACGCGCAACAGGGATGGGAATGACGCGTCCACTCGGATCCGGAGCGACCTTGGTCGCCGCGTCAGAGGCCAGATCTAACGCAGGATAGAACGCAAGGAGAGCGCGGAAGGTGTTAGGAGGGAAGAGCGTTGCCGACGCGGCCAGCACGAGGTTTCCCCCGGCGCTGAATCCAGAGAGGGAGATCCGCGAAGAGTCAAACTCTTCCGAGCAACTGAGGGCGTACTTAATGGCATCTTCAACATCATTCAGCGCCGCAGGGAATGGGTTCTCTGGCGCCAGGCGATACGGCACATCCAAGACTGTGTATTGGGTGTTGTTGCTGATGGTTTGACAGAATTCCACATCGCTGCCATGGAGGGGAAGTAGGAACCCGCTGCCGTGGAAGTTGATCAGCACCGGGCTTGGTCCTGCGGTGGATTTGGCTGGACGATAGACATGAATCTTGATCGTCCGCCACGCATCCCGCGATGCAATGTGTCGCACTTCGTCCGGTCGGGGTACAGGGCGACCTCCAATGCGGCCACCCAGGGCGACCACGGTCCGGAAAAGGACGGCGAGAGTTTTGAGGTAGCAATATGTAAGGATAGAAAACATGGTGGTGCTGGTTAGTAGGGAGGAGAGAGGGGGCGCCAGTCGAAGGATGGCTGGATGGCTCTAACTCACTAACTAGGATGAGCCGAGGCAGACAGACCCATTGAGAATGGGACCAGGTGCGGGATGTCGATCTTCTGCAGTCTCCATCAAGGCACTACCTTAACCTGACCGATGATGGTCCACACAGGCGACGCTTTAATGCATAGTCTCGAGATCAGATCAAAGAAGAAGGTTCCGATTCTACAATATGGGACAAGTACGATAATAGTGGTTGTGTGATCCTCGGAGCTGGTTAGATGAGGCCTAAGCTGATACTACTACTCTGGAAGGATAGCGTGTTGTTAGCAGTCCACTGTGTACTTTTGTCAATCTATCCAGTGTGGATGTTTTCAGCTTCGTAGGTATGACCACGTTTTATTGTGACAGACTGTGATAGGAAAAACGTCTCACACTTCATGCGATACAATGATGAGGCTTTAGAGACACTGGCCTACGACGCTGGAATGGGCACATGAATCAGGTCAAGCCGCGAAAATTTGTTTGGCAGACTGAAAAATGCTGTGCTACATGGACACCAGTCAATTGTCATACCTTCACATCTTAGGCTCAGTTCAACGAACGATCATAGCCTCGTTGGCATGTCTGATCTTTGGGATCCTTCAACTGGCGAGAATGAGTGTATAGTAGAAATAGCTGATAATGACAATCCTGAGCTCGGCGTTCTCTCATGACTGCATGAAAGTAGTTTCTTTGTTAATCGTCATTAAGCAATGAACCCCTCTCATTGTTCTTCTCTTTTGCCATCCATACTTTCTAGCTCAGTAATATGGCCAGGAAACTATGGTGCGTTGATGTTTCATGAAAGCTGTGGAAGTAGTGATCCTCATGTGATTACCTGGCCAAAGAACATGGACTAGCCTTAAAGCCACGGCACATCTGTTATATAAACACGCACCTCTCCCACCAATCAGACTCCGCGCTCTCTGTCGTCACTCTCCCTCATCACCTGCTCACCCATCATCCTTCCATAGTCGGCTGTTCCCCAGATTCCAAGTGAAGGAAATCTTTCGACATTTTACCGAACAAAGCGGCACTACTGTCAAAGATAGGTACCTGTTGGGAGCTACTTCCGGCTCAGTAGCGGGGTTTCTTGACCGTGCCAGCTGCCCGCGGATTGACTCCGCTTCACAGGCTATCAGCAGCTACCTCCGCCATGGCAACTAGGACAGACCGGAGCGACACCAACTTCACAGTATTTATCCGCTTGCCGTTTCCCAGGGGAGACTTTGTTGATCCGCCGCCCGTAAGTGCCCCAGTTACCCCTAAAGTATCTGTCGAGCACCATGTACTGACCCCATCAGGTGGAATGGAATGCGGCGAAAGAGCAGGCACTATGGGACATTCTCTCCCGGCCATCGAAGGGAGATGATATAGACTGTACGTTTATGGCTAACTCTGAATTGGCTGTTAAGCCGATGTTCCGTCTCCCTACCTCGTTTCTGATAGCTAACATCGCAACAGGGAAAGCTCTGTATCTTTACCCTGACTAGTCCCCACACTGCAGAAGGGACAGAGCTAACGCAACTCTTAATAGGTCAGAGCACTTTGAAGTTACTCTACAGTTCTTACTCCAACAGGCTGCATGGTTATATGATAGACAATTGTCCCAGGTACGCGCGCAGATGCGCAGGGTACCTCCAGTCCAGTCGAGCTCGCCCTCGCCAGCACCAGGATCCATCTCTGGTAGTACAGCTTTGAGTGGACATCCGCAAAAGGGGAATGCCCCTGCTGGTATGTTTTCCTGCAGTGTTGGTTTGATATCTAGCTCATCGTGTATACGCAGTATCTCGAGCGCCTTCTAGACAGGTCTCTCATCAGAAAGATATTCCTCAACAAGGTATTTGAGTCTCATCATGATTTGCTGTACTGTACAGTCAAGCTTACAACATCTATAGCGCCTAGTGGCCGTCGCACAAGCTCTACGTCCACGACTACCGTCAACCAAGCTCGCCACTCTCGAGACTCCTCTCGTAACGAGACGCCGACAGAAGGCAGAGAACAACGCTGGGAGAACTTTGTGCGACGACCATCTGTCACCAGACGCGAACAGCCACAGACTACTTCATTTATGCGGTCGCCGCCACTCGAAGAAGAGGACCTCAGTACCAGCTCCACAGACTCCGACTCCGAAGCAGAGTCTACCCGTAGAGTGCCACGGTTCAGAAAGTTTGGCAAATACTCCACTCATCGCATTGGGCTCCAGGATGACGCAGATGAAGATGAAGATGATACCCCTGCATTTCTTCCCTTGTCTCGAGAGAACGACCAGGCGCCTCGAGATCGGCCCGGCGAAGAGCTGAGCGCAACTCTACGCTTAGACGCCGAACGAGCAGCAGCAGCCCGGAGACGTATGGCCGACCGAGCTGGTCACCGACACCCCGTAGCCACGGAGTCATCTACCAGCTCGATAAGCTCCGGTGCTCCAGCGAGCTTGACAAACAGCGATAGTCGACGCCTCGGCCAACCTGCTAGCGCATTAAGTCCCCATCGCGCCGGGGAAGCCCCCCGCCAAAGCCCTCGCAAGTCTACTACATCTGGGCGAGAGGCGAGCGATGGGACTCCAAGCATGGGGAGCAGTTTCAGCGACCTGGATGGTGAGTTTGCTGTGTGTGGTATTACTTTACTCTCTTTACTAACTGGGAGCTCCATTAGACGCCAGCGTCACACAATCTGCCCTGGAAGAGGCGCTTATGAGCAATATGCAGCATGGGGGTATGGCTAGTCGCATGAGCACGATTAGCCAGGCGCTGCGAAGTCGCTACTTGCAGTGAAACATCATGATTCATTATGGCCATGATAGTCTCAGAACTGCATGATGGGGGTTCCTTTTTGTCTCAAAGATGCCACTCAAATTATTTCGTATACCATCTATCAGCTCTTGGGACAAGTTGAAGTTAACCTATGGGTTGTACTATGAAAGTCCCGCATCAAATTGTTTATCTGATGTAGAGATATATCCATGTTCCTTGTCTCTCATGGCCAGATTTGACGACCACACTTGTCGGCGTTTCAGTCAAGTTCCTCACGTATTCCATTGAAGATATTTCCCCCTTTGATCTGAAGTACAGAAAATACTCTACACATCGTCTTCATCATTTAAACCTCCGTATGTCCGAAAGAGTGCTGCGATGTACTCGGTACTTAACCTCCCCCGGTGAAGTCCACGTGACCCCAACGGATGCGGGTGCCTCGGCATCGGCGGTGCCCACCAGTCACCGCGCCAGTCGACCAGCCCATGCCCGCCCGTTGAGCAAACCGGCTTCTCAACTGGTCTCCAGTGCCTCCCACTTGTACCCAGTTGTACCCGCCGTATTGCATCGGTCCAGCGGCAACGCTAACACCAAAATAGCACCTCCGATCCTCGCCGCCATCAATTTAATGGCGGGGTATTCAACGTGAATCGCTGGAAGCTTCAACAAGTCCCTGAGACGATATTCGGTGCTATAAATCTGATCCGATCCAGCTTTGTGACGGTTGCAGAATCGTGCGTCACATGTGAACAGTCAATTGGCCTTCGCGGGACGCTGTTTGATCCGGCGACATCTCCGGTCGCATCTCTCCAATACCCCTCCATTTGGCGTCGGCACCCTCGGCTTCTGATCTGCGACCGAGCTTCTCAAGTTCGTCGCAAGCTCACTGAGCTTTCAGCTTTACCTCCTCGACCTTTTCCTCCACCCTCATACCCATCATGACCCCTTCAATCGGCGACATGGAGCCCGCGGAGGCAGAGTCCGCCTACTTCAATGAATACCCACCGCCCAAGGCTCTCCCCAAACACGAAGCACTGGCCCGCGCTTTCATCGAGCGCCATGTGGAAGCCAACCGGCGCGTGGTCCTGGTGACCTCTGGTGGAACAACGGTACCCCTAGAGACGCAGACTGTGCGATTCATTGACAATTTCTCCGCCGGTACCCGTGGTGCTACCTCCGCAGAGTACTTCCTCGAGCAAGGGTATGCGGTCATTTTCCTGCACCGGCAGTATAGTCTCCTGCCGTACTCGAGGCATTACAGTCACTCCACGAATTGTTTCTTGGATTTCATGGATGAAGCCCCTCCTACCTCCGAGTCTGAGAACCCCGACCATGGCCGTATCGTGGTGCGCAGCGAGTACCAAGACCAGATGCGCGATGTGCTGCGCAAGTATCGCTTTGCAAAGCAGAATAATTTGCTCCTTTTGTTGCCTTTCACCACTGTTTCCGAATATATGTTTGAACTGCGGTCATTAGCGAAGCTGATGCGGCCATTGGGACCGAATGCGCTCTTCTATCTCGCTGCGGCAGTCAGCGATTTCTTCATTCCTCGGAGTCGCATGGCCGAGCACAAAATCCAGTCCTCTGAGATTCCGGCCAACTTCTCAGATGAAAGCGCCGTTGGGTCCGACGATATCTACACTGGCGAGAATGCACAAGAGCCACCGAAGAGCGGCAAGAAGCTCGTCATCAACCTCGACCCGGTTCCCAAGTTCCTGCACCGCCTTGTCGATGGCTGGGCTCCGGAGGGGAGTATGGTCGTATCATTCAAGCTGGAGACGGACCCGTCGCTGCTTGTGTATAAGGCCAAGACCGCGCTTCAGCGATACTCACACCACCTGGTCATCGGCAACCTGCTGTCAACGAGAAAGTGGGAGGTTGTCTTCATTACGCCAGACCCGCCACATGAGCGATGGATTCGCGTTCCCAAAGCTCGACGCAGCAAGAGTATTTCTGGCGTGGAAAATCAAGTTGGACTAGCCGAGATCAAGAAGGGCGGTTCTGCGGCCGGCGCAGAGGCTGAACAGTCACATTCAGAAAGCTCTGGGGATGGGCTCGAAATTGAGAGTATTATCATCCCGGAGTTGGTCAAGTTGCATGAAAATATGATTCAGAAGAAGACGCATGCTTCATAGGGATGTGATATTTGACAGCTTGCCGGCAGTGGGCATTTTCCGGTTATGAACGTTAATAAAATGAGAAGAAGCTTAATATCAAATGAGCAATTTGTATAGATTGGGCAGCCTCGTCCCTGCCGCCTAAGATAAGGTAGACTAACATTTGACATTGGGCAGCCAACAGCCTTGGGACACGCACCATGTGTATAGAACCGATAGGGGAATCTGACGTCTGGGCCACATTGTGCACAACCAAAGCCACTTAGCCACTGGATTTGTTCCAATCAGATGATGAGATTAGTATAGCCGCCCAGACCGCAGGAATCAAAAGATGGACCTCTCGTGGAGGTGGGTTGTTAGTAGCGGGCGCTAAGCTTTAGCCGCATGGCCTTGAGGAAGGAGTCTCTGCTTGCCTGCATCAGCATCTCTTTCTCTGCTCGCTCTAGGCCTAACTGGCAGGAATAGAACTTCATAGCAGTCAAGGACATAACCCGATAACGTCTCACCTGACTAGGCGACCGCGATGGTCGAAGTTATCGGATCGTGTCGGGTGCCATCACCAAGGTTCGCAACCGTGGTATGGGTACGAGATTGGAATGGACGCTGTTGGACATTTATCGGGTTCAGGTATGGCCCATGTCCCCAGGACTGGTCAGTATGGATATATGATTGGAATGGGTATTTCATGGATTTTTGGAATCTGGTGGAGCGTCCTAGTGAGCCAATGCCGGGTACATGGCCTGTTTTCCCACCTATGATACCTCCACAAGTGCTGTCTGACGCTCGCGAATTCATAGAGGCAATCAGTAGCCAGGCTGTTTTATTGCGTTCGTGTGAAGTTCCTAGATTAATTCTGGGCATCTGAGTATTGACCTAAGTATGGAGGTCAATCATCTCTTCACCACTCCAGCCTACTGTATCATCGAGTGAGTTTTCACTAGCTGTGGAACCGGTCTACCTGACCACTGAAACGCATAGAATTCCAAACATAGGACGATGCGTGTGTATTGAGAGCTCTGATACAAATACAGAGGTGGACTATTTGTCGCCTTTCAGTAAATACTCGTGATGCCAGAAGGTATGCGTGAGGCCATAAATTCCTCGAAGAGGCCATCTTCCCCATAACCAGACCGCTAGTCTCGCCCTCCAAGTGCATTCCTTGACCGAATCCGCACTGCCATTCTCCCGTCTGTCGGCTTTAACTTTCTGGTATAGATCTGGCAAGTGAGTTGCGTTGTACTTCGTTCGTAAACTCTCGAAATAATCCCGAGGATACATTGACCAAAATTCCTCTTTGGTGTAATATGTCCGAGCGTAGAGCCACTTTTCACCCCCGAGTCGGTGGACAAGCCTTTCCAGCTTGCGATTGAACTGCAGGAATGTTTCCTTTCCCTGTGGCCCAGGTCCCCAAATCCCGACACTGAGCATCATATCAGGTGTTGAGGGCGTGGATTTCAGCGGCTGCGCAAGTAGACCAGAGACATGCGCGGTCGTTTGCTTCAATGAATTCATGGGACTCCGCTGGTCGAAGCACGGTCATCTTTATGATTGTCCGCTTAACAATGTTGAGGATCCTCGTTGCAAGGAGTATACTGGGGCTGTCATCATGGAGAGTCTCGCGATCCCAACAAATGGCATTTGGAGGGAAATATTCGTTCTGTGTGGTATCGCCGCTGGAACTCATTGTGCTGCCTTTTTGGTGCTTCACTTCAAAAGAGGTACACAGCATGTACGGCAATGGGAGGGGACAACAGAAAAGGAGCAATTAATAGCCGAGCTCTACCAATCTTTCACTCCGTCAGGGCAGAGGGTGGAGATTTCATTGTCCGAATACTGCCTGGCCTTGAAAAAGTCGACAATAAGCCCAAGAGGACGGATAGTTTCAGTATGTCCCATATTCGGGCCGGTGTCTTCTAGGTTTCGCGCTGGGTGTTTGAACGTTGTGATGGGTGCATCAGGGTGCGGCAGAACCTCTCTACTAGCTTCACTGGCTGGACGATTGCCCAACTCGTTCAATTCTCACTGACAGGCTGGAGGCTCTATACTTTGCAATGGTGAGCCGGTGCAGGCGCACAGGTTACGCTCGATCGTTTCTTATGTCCCTCAAGAAGATCATAACCTACTCCCAGCTTTGACGGTTCGTGAGACATTACATTTCCAAGCCGAGTTTGAACTAGCTTCTACACCCCCAGCGGAGAGGGCAGCCCGTGTCCGCAGCATCATCGCACGACTTGGATTACACAATTGCGCCGACACAGTTGTCGGTTCCAATCTGACTAGGGGGATTAGTGGGGGTGAAAAACGTCGTCTTTCCATTGCTTGCAAACTTTTGACATTGCCGCAGGTGGTGGTCCTGGATGAGCCGACATCTGGGCTGGATGCCTTCACGGCTTCGTCACTCATTGATCTTCTGCAGCATCTATCAAGTGAAGGATGTACTATCATTCTTTCTATTCATCAGCCCACATCATCTATGTGGTCCCTGTTTTCAACTTGCTTACTTCTCACACCAAAGGGATTGCCTGCGTTCTCGGGTGAAGCTTCTGAGATGATACAATATTTCAGCCAAGCTGGTTTTCACTGTCCGTTCAGCATGAGCCCCGCTGACTTTTTTGTCCACCTTGTAACTCCTCACTCCGCCCAAGTTGAAGATAGCAGAAGCGAAGAAAGGCGAGTAGAGCATCTTATCTCCCATTGGGCATGGCAGCGACCCAAAATCCCACTCTCTATCTACTCCGGCGAACAGTCTGTCAGTCTTGGGTATCATTTTGCTCTTCAGAGACCTCGGAAGCAGCGTTCCTTTATCTCAACCACTCACATTCTCCTCCACCGAGCCTTTTTGAACATGATTCGCAATCCACTTTCTCTTTTGTTCGTTTGGCCCAGTGTCCCGGTGTCGGTCTTGTGTGGACTCTTTTCGTCGCCCCCCTGAAAGATGATTATTACTCGGTACAGACTCGGATGGGTTTTATTCAACAATATGCCTCATTGGCATTTATCGGTATTGATATCCATTCTTCACTGGCTGTGAATGAAGCTGATCAATTTTGATCTTGAACAGGAATGTTACAGAATATAGCTACGTTTCCGAGTGAACGAAACCTCTTTTATCACGAATCTTCTGAGCAACTTTATGGACCAGCCGCCTTTCTCACCCAGTACACTGTCCTTGAGCTACCGATGGAGCTTGTTGCAGCCACTATATTCACTCTACTTGTGGCATACGCATCACGGCTCGGGCAAACTGCTACCGAATTCGGCGTGTGTTTATTGCACGCTATTTGTCTGCTTAACAGCGGCGAGTCTTTGAGCATGGTATTCGGGATCATATTCTCCAACCTTGGCGTAGCGGTCAACTCGACATCAGCGCTGTTTGCTATCTTCACAGCCCTTGGTGGGACCTTGAGCCTAGATCCGCCTCGCATTCTGCAATGTTTCAATCATTTATCACCTATCAAGTATGCGATTTCAAGCGTCTCTTATTACTGTTTGCGTGGACTGGTCCATGATTGCACTGAAAGTCAACGTACTTCGGATGGAATATGTCCGATACGCAGTGGGGAGGAAATTTTGGAGTTGTACTGATTGAACCTCGAACGACCGTGGTTGAGTCTTCTGGCTGGGGTTTTGGTCATGCTTGGTCTGAGGCTATTGGTGTTTGCGATGTTGAAACTTAAAAAGGGGAGAAAATAGGTCAATTCGATAGTTCTTCAATACGGTTATCGACTACTCTGTTCTTAATACTTGCTCTCAGTTTTTAAGGGTTATCGGAACCAATGTTTTCAAGATAGCGTGGAAGCCATGAGCCTGCACTGGGTTCTCTTAGCAAGGGAAAGTAGAAAAAGGCTGTGGGAAAGCGCGAATCTTTATCTCTCTCTTAGGGAGGGAGCATCTAACTCTAAAATTAACCGTTTTTTGATCATGTACGAGGTCTTTCCTACACTTCATTCTTGAAGCATGTACAGCACCTAGGTAGTACAGGATGGATACAGAGTGTAAGGGATTCATGATGCAAATGAGACTTTGATGCCCCACTTGCAGAGCCCGATCAGGCTAAATATATCCCCCCACAGGACTATCTAGCCTGGTCTATCATCTATCACGATTCATATCGCGCCCGTGTTAAATATTTCCGGCAGCACGGGGTTTATCGAGAGATCTAGACCGATCTTCGGACATATCTAAGGTTGTACTTCTGAGGGGTGTACTCCGTACTCTTAACCTCAAGGAATCAACAGGGGCTAGCCCCCGAATATGCACCATGTACATGATCACATGACTTTCAGACTTGGAGTATCTCTTATATGGATGAGTTTAAAATAACATCTTGTATTGAATCTAAGCGGTAAGGCTCATGATGGCTCGGAGACTAGTTACATACTTCAAGGCTGTCGTGGAGATTCAACTTTTTTTGTGATTTGTCTATAGTAAAAGGATCACCTAGTCCCTGAGTCTCCATAATCCAAGATATTGCTTGTGCCCTTATAGTATCCTCATCGACCCGGGTCCATTCCTTTTTTGGTCTACATTCTATAGATTTTCAGGGGTTCAGAAGGTTAGGAACGAGGGATCGGCAATGATGATCAAGGGGCTGAAAAGACGGCTTGTAGAAGGAGCTGTTCTATCAAGCCATTTATATCTAGAGAACCACTACATTTTTAGTATCGATGATAGCAATATAGAAGGAACAGATCAGAGAACAAAGAATATAATTCCTTCTAACTAGTCCTACTTCAACTTTACTTGAAACTTTTCTTCTAAATGAAACATCCGCATACTTTACATTCCTCCACCTTTCCTGCCCCTCGGCGCCCAGGCCTTCCTTACCTTACGCGTCTCGCTGTGTCAGCACCCGAAAGGAAACGCGGCCCTGGCGTCGATCGGTGCTTTAGCGCCCGCCATTCCTGCTCCCCCCAGCTGCAGGCGACCTGTTCTCCTCTCCAGGAAACGATGCTTTCAACACTCGCATCTGGCGATTGACAGCTTGCATCTTCGACCCCAGGATGGTCCCCCGTCGCCGATTCAGCCGCCGGTTCGCTGCCCTGGCTGCCATCCTCGCCCTCCTCTTCCTGTACCACATCTTCACCCTCCACTCCGATCTCCAACCCCAACGTCAGCCCACTTCGAACAGCGCTGGTCGCGCCGACCCCGAAAATACCGGCGAGCCCGCCCCGGTGTGTCCCCCGCTCCCGGGCATC
Source organism: Penicillium goetzii (assembly GCA_037043885.1). Lineage (NCBI taxonomy): Eukaryota > Fungi > Ascomycota > Eurotiomycetes > Eurotiales > Aspergillaceae > Penicillium > Penicillium goetzii. The sequence continues at coordinate 132,205 of JAWLST010000043.1, forward strand.
GAGGATGTACTCGTTGTGATGAAGACTGGCGTGACCGAGGCCAAGGATAAGGTCCCGGTTCACTTCCAGAGCACGTTGCGCTGTATCCCGCACTATGTCATCTACTCCGATTTCGAGGAGGAGATTGAGGGCGTCAAGATCCATGATGTGCTGCGCAGTATGGATCCAGAGGTTACGAAGCAAATCCCCGACTTTGACATCTACAATCGCATTAAGAAGCTCGGGCGCAAGGGTCTGGAGCAGGGCGATTTCGCGGATGAGGCCAATTCAGCCATTGGCAAGCCCAATAATCCGGGCTGGAAACTGGATAAATGGAAGTTCTTGCCCATGGCGCAAGAGGCACTGCGCCATCAGCCCAATGCCAAGTGGTTCGTCTTCATGGAGGCCGATACCTACGTCTCATGGCCGACTCTCCTAGCCTGGCTCAGCCACTTCGATCACAAGAAGCCGTGGTACCTGGGTACGGAGACCCAAATCGCAGACGTCATCTTCGCCCACGGCGGTTCGGGCTTCATGCTCTCCAACCCAGCCCTCCAACTCGCTTCTGCCGAATACGCCGCTCGTCGCACCGAGCTTCACCACTATACAAACGAGCACTGGGCGGGCGACTGCGTCCTGGGCAAGGTCCTGGCTGACGCCGGCGTCAACCTACACTTTTCCTGGCCGATCCTACAGAACTCCAACATCGGGGAACTAGACGAATTTACGACAGAATTATACCGACACCCATGGTGTTTTATAGCAGTGGCTTTCCACCACCTCAACGCACACCAGATCGAAGATCTCTGGGAATTCGAGCAAAAGCGCTGGCGCGATGTGAGTTACCCCTCCCCGGCCCCAAGGCCCAGCCCCCACAGAGTACCCAAATACGAACCCAATGCTAACATCCCCGTCCCCCAACAGAAAAATAAGCGCATCCTCCTCCACAGCGACGTCTTCCGCGAATACCTCTACCCCGAACTCGCCTCACACCCCACAAGAACAAACTGGGACAATCTAGCCGCCGACGAGCAACCCCTCGCCACAAGCGTCGAGGACTGCCGCGAGGTCTGCGACGTACAGAAAGAATGCGTGCAATTCTCCTTCCGCGATAATACCTGCTTCACAAGCTCGAATCCCCGTCTTGGCTCGGCGAATCCCAACGCCTCGTCGGGCTGGTCGACGAGTCGTATTCGCGACAAGATGGATCAGAATGGGATTTGCAAGGCACCCGAGTTTGGGGCGGGATAGAAGACTGGGACACGTGTAAAATGTGTTTTGTCCTTTTCGCTCTGGGTTGGTTGTTCATTTATTTATTTCTGCTGGTGCTGGTTCCCTTTTTATTTCAGCCTTGTTATGAAGCCTCTCCTTATGATATGATGCATTTGCAATGGGTTGGTCTTGGCATGGGCGTATATCTATATGCATGGCATCATTCTTATGCTGTCTTCTGTTCTACTACATTTTCTTGGTGTTTCTCGCTGAACCGAGGCCTGTTATTGCGGGGCTCCTTTCTGTCCTCGCTGTACCATTCGATACGCTAGGTTATATGTCCCGGTGGCGGTCACTGACTTCGTCTTGCAATTGTTTTTTCTGTCCGATTCTGGCGTTCGGTATGGAGGGCGTTGAAAATACCACCCAGCAAATGCTATACAAAAGCTTTCTACAATTGGAAAAAAAGTTTCAACCAAATGAACTCATATCACGTCTCGCGCAGGCCAAAGGAATGACGGCGGTATACTAAAGGAACACACTAAGAATATATCAAACAGGAAGAACACGTCGCGCCGCCTTGCTGTACAAATTGCAAACCCCACTGAACCCTCACAACTCCGGACTGTTCGGATCCTCCAGACACTGGTCGACTCGCATAATGTTGAGCCCCAGACCCTTAACGTGCCGAATGAAATGCCGCAGGTATCCCACCGTAATCGGATTCAGGTAGTGCATCACGGCGAGATTGCCACCTCTGGCGACGTCGCGGTAGAATGCGTCTAGCTGTCGCTCCGGCGTGGTGGTATTCTCCCACAACCAGTCTTCCACATCGACGCTCCAATTCACAATGTACGGGTCGTCGATGTACTGGGCCAGTTGCTGACGCAGGCGCACACCGACGGTGCCGAAGGGTGGGCGGAAGTATCTCGCTGTTCAGGATATTGTCAGTGTTTGTCCATGCACGAATTGGAGGGTCCACATACATCTAACCCCTAACTGATCCTGCAAGGTTCGTATGGATTGGATAATCTCGTCGTTAATTTGGCGCAAGGTCGGCAGTGCTTCCATCCTTGAGAACTGTCAGCGATGGATGCTTGGGTGAGTAGAACGCGCTCTGACAGGACTCACTTAGGATGAGTGTTCGAATGCAGAGCAAGCTGGTGTCCCTTCTTCAACATCTCCCCGTAGAACCTGGTGAAATTGGCTGTCCTGTCTCTGAGTCCAGTCGCAACGGCAAAGAATGTCACCCGCACATCTTCCTCATCCAGGATTCGCATGACCTCCTGTGCATATTGGGGTTGACCATCGTCAATGCCGAAGGCGAATGAATTGGGCCGACTGCAGCGGAGAACCAGCTGCCCAGTAGGAAGCTTTTCTGGAATAGTGAAGTAACCATTCCACGCGGATGGACTAGGCACGTCCGGTACGATCTCGACCCGGTAAAGAGTGATGGGCTCATCGGTGTAGAAGCCGGTGAAAGAGACGGAGAGAACACGCTTGTGGTTGATTCGGAAATGAGACAATGGAATGAACAACTCGGATCTCTTTGACAATGCAGGACGTTGGCGGCCAGCACCACGAGTGTCATTCTTGAATCTATGCTTGAGAGGCCGCCCCTGCTTCGCGTGCTTGAGACTCTCGTCCCAGTCGTCACTTTCATCGTCCGAATCCCACGAACGAGTTTTCATCATGTATCTCGACGCCTGCACACTGTCCGGCACACCAGGGAAAGGCGCCCGAGCCGGATCGCACTGCGCATTGTGTTCATTCAGCGACACCGTAAACTCCTCGTTGCCCTCGAACACGACATGCAAAAACTGGTCTCTCCATGGAAGCAGGCTGAAGCATTTGTGTACATCGAACTGAGTATGGAAGTTCTGGTCCGGATCTGTCGGGAACAGGCGCATGAAACCGGGCTCATGTTGGAGAGTCAAGTTCTCGCCGGTGCCGTGCCAGAATCCCAGATCATTGTGCAGAGAGTTCTGAAAGCTGTCGATGATTAGCGAGGAAGCTGATCTTGGAATAGCAGGATCTTGGCTCTTGTCTTGGCGAGTCTCGAACCAGTGTTGCTGCTGGTAGGGACGCTGCTCGTAGGGTCCAAAAACTAGACTGCTGGCCGTCGGGAGGATTAAGGTCAAGGCCAGTGCTAGCATGATCAAAGAAAAGGAGTATCGCATGGTGCACCTTCGTTAAAAGAATGAATGTTGGGTCGGTAAGCAGGATGAATAAAAGGTTGCGATGTGGTATACTGTGAACTTCCAGAGATGGCAGTACTCTGAACTGGGTCCTGGATGTCAAGTCCCACAGTTGGCAAGTGCGATGCAGTTACTGCCGGCAAGCGTATCGATGGCAGTCAATGGCGCGTGTTCTCTCTTCCTGTCATATACGGACCTTCTACATTCTACATTCTACGTTGTACATCTTCAACGAAGTGTTTAACTCAAAGGCATTCAACATATTATTTCTTGATCCAGATTATCCATCATTCATAAGTGTGATAGCAAACATCCAACAGCGACCTTTCCAGACCCACCTCAGGGCATGCCCATAAAGCTCAGAATCCCTCGGAAAGTCAAAGTAGTGAAGGCAAATCATCAGCATGTCGCAGGGGGTTTTAGCTTGATACGTAGAAAGCAAATAAATCTCCATCACTTGTTCCCCGGGGATCCCACAGGAGTCGAGAGTGCATGAGTTCCAGGTCACCGAGAAGTCGCCGTCAAGGAGTGCCGTCATTGGAATGGTAGAGAAGTCGGAGTCGATTGGGGGATAAAAGAGTCACCGAGTCATTGTCATCATACAGAAAAATCGTTCGCAATCCCATGTGAAACTGTAAACGGTCGTAAACAGTCCAGGGGAGTTGGTAAGTGGTAAGCATCAGAGCCTTACCCTCACCAGAAAGCATTGTCCTGGTTGACGGATGGACGACCCCAGGCAGGCTCTTCTTCAGCAGGCTCTTGTTCAGTCTGCTCTTCTGCATCAGGATTGTTCTCGGCCAAGTCGGCAGTGTCATCATCTTGACCCCACGCCTCATGGGCTTCCTCCTCCTTGTTGACAGAGTCAGCATCGTCGTCACTCTGTGCGGCCCAGGCGCCGGTATCCTCTTCCTTGGCCTTTTCGACCTCGCTATCCGTGGTGTCGTCCTCGAAACTGAGGTTTGCGTCAGAGGGTCTGTACTTCTGGAGGAAATCCGGAATGCTCTGATTGCTTTCAAGGAGCAACTTGACAAGGTCTGGTGCCAAGTCTTCATCACGATCGTTGAAGAATGAGGTTGCCAGTCCCTCGTTACCGATACGAGCAGTTCGACCTGGAATCATCATAGTATATCATCAGCTCGGCCTTGATCAGGAAACAAAGACTATCATCATAGAGTAACGACTAAACTCACCGATGCGATGCATGTACTCCGTAATGCCACCCTGAGCGGCACGGGGAAGGTCATAGTTGATCACATGCATGACATTGACGATGTCCAGGCCACGAGCGGACACGCCAGTGGTGATCATGATGGGACATTTGGCGGTACGGAAGGAACGGCTTTGCCAGTCAGTGAGTGATCCGCGAGTCAGAATAGGAAAAGTGGAGGTCCTTACATAGCATCCTCTCGCTCCCGTTGAGTGCGATCTCCGTGCATGGAAGTCGTGGGCAGTCCTTGATTGAACAGGAAGTCGTCGACATAGTCAACATCCTGTTTGCTATTCACGAAGATCAGGGTTCGGGTTGGCTCCAAGCTCATAAGGATGTCGTATAGAGCCTTCTTCTTCTGGGGACTTGCGACCCCGATGATCTAGGTGGTAGGCAAGAAGTCAGCGGTCTGATTTAATCAACACAATCCGTATCACTTACCTGTTGGTGAATGTGTCGGACGGCACTGCCAGGGCGAGAGATCCGAATTCGAACATGATCCTTGCTCAGGTAAGCCCGAGCCAGCTTCCGACACTCTTTGTTGAATGAAGCTGAGAACATGAGATAACGATGATCGGAATCTTCGTTCATGTCTGGAGGGTTCGTAAGTATCAGAAATCATAAGCCTTTATGGTGGGAATACAGAGTCATGACTTACCTCCTCCAGCCATGAGATGTTTAAAATCCTCCTCCCAGTCCGCTTGGAGGAGTTCATCAGCTTCATCAATGACCGTGTATCTCGGGAAAGGTTAGTCACTTGAAGGAGCCAAAGTCTTAAAAATCACAGGTATACACATACCGAACACGGCGTAGGGAAAGCACGTGGGGCTGACGCATGAAATCCAGGATACGGCCAGGGGTACCGATGAGGATGTCACATCCCTTCTGAAGCTCCTCCCGCTGTAGGCGAACCGGGGCACCACCGTACACAACACAGGGGCGTAGCATAGAGCGATAGCAGAGTCTCCGAGCGTCGTCAAAGATTTGATTGGCAAGCTCTCGTGTTGGGCAAACGATGAGAACCAACGGCTCCCCACGTACTGCATTCTGCTTCGGATCCCAGCCCTCCGCAATGTTGGGTCGGGCGGCGGCCAACTTCCTGGCCTTTCCCATGAGCTTGGAGAGGATAGGAATCAAGAAGGCGCCAGTTTTTCCCGAGCCTAACGGTGTGAGTAACTCGTGGGTTCAACATCTTGTGAGGAACAAAGCTTACCAGTTTGGGCGATACCAATGACATCCCGCTGCTCGTTGATCGCAGGGATGGTGTAGCATTGAATGGCAGTTGGCCACGAATACAGGCAGAGTTCGAGGTTTTCCTTCAGAACTGGGTGAATCCCACCTTCGTCGAACTAAATAAAGTCAGCAGTCAACTGGAAACGGGAGATGGGAAGGACTTACCGTGGAAATGGGCTGGAGCTTGAACTCACTCTCGACCTGGGCTGAATAGGGGTCTTCCTCGCCAGGCCGCTTCAGCCTAGTTAACGGTATAGGGTTAAGCATGTTTTCAAAAAGAACATAACTGCAGGAGTTGCTTGACTTACTCGTTGAAACGTAGACCGGCGCGAGGCATGAACTCGTCATTGAACAGTTGCTTCTCCAGCTCCTCATTGCGAGGCCCAATATCGCCGTACTCATCCTTCCACTCGTACCGAGGCGCCATGCCATCCCACTTGGTGAAGTTCTTGTCCTCGAAGTTTTCATAGCTGAATGGAACAGGCTCCGTCCAGCCAACCTCACGGGGGCCCTTAACGGGCTCCTCGATGCCGCCAGGAGACTGGGCGTCATCGTCCTCGGCGACGAACTCATCAGGATTGTTTGTGACATCCCGGAGGGCGTCATGAACGTCGTCGTACGACTCCATGATGATGGAAGGCAAGACACGAATGAGGCTCAGGGATTTTGATGGTTTGTAGACGAAGCAGAGGAACGTCCAAGATCGAAAACGAGACTGTCAGTGCTATCGGCTCGTCGAAACGCGAAGACAGATACGCGAATCGATGACCCGATGGGTTTCTGGAAAATGAGAGTTGATAGAGATTTAGAGATGTAGAGGGTGAAGAGGAGGAGGAAGAAAGGAATGAAGGAGGAAGAGGACGTGAAGGTAAACAAAGAGGCCTGATGCAGTCGTGCCTTCCTTTTCGGGTGGCATTTCGGTACTTTCCTAATTCGGAGCTTGATTGATGCTAAAGTATATTTACCGGTAGCTGCCATTTCGGAAGCGGCCCCGGTGTTTCTTTTTTGCGTAGCTGCAACTCTGGGGGCCTTAGAAAACGAGTTGGTACTGGGGTTCAGGAGAGGAAGGGGTTCAACCCCCAGCACTAGGTCCAGAGCAGGTGTAACACCACCTGCATCCAGCCACCGTCAAACTGCCAATACCGTAGTATGTCTAATCCAACAAAGTGGATTGGACTGATTAACTGTTAGGTATGGACAACCTGATCAAGCATAATAGGCATCGTCTTGAGATCCAAATTTCCATATATGCGCACCAGCCCGGTATGCCGATATAGATCCGGCGAAGCCATACCACGAGACCCCCTTCCTCAAATGGACAATATTGAGAATGGTTTTTTTTATTGAATAAAACTTTCCCTTGATTAAGAATTCCAATAATCTACCTACCTGTTCAGGTTCGATTGAACCGTAGCATTCTAAGAGGAGCCAAGGACGCCCACAATAGGAACCATCTTGTCCGGGCAGAATATATATCTTCTCCATGCCCAGGTTCGCATATTGAAACACACCGACGCTAGCCGGAACCTAGGGCACATATTGAGGATACTAGGTAATATGCCCGACTGTATTAGAATTGTCATCTTTATCGTCCAAGTTATTGCAAATTCCTAAGTCCAGGCCTGTCAATTTCATCGGCATAAGGTCACACTAGGGTCCGTCCGTGCTCGGCTTCTAGCGGAGGATCGGTCGGCAAGACGGGATTACCTGCAACCGTTGAACCTCGGAAGCTACGATCCTCGGCCCTTTTTGGCCACATGGATCCCACACTAAGATTGTTGGGGGGGAACCTTAGAGAGCAAATAAGTTCAGTTGGTTCAATGCAACGGTCCACTGAGAGCATGGAAAGGGACGAGTGGAACCCGCTCCGTTCCAGTGCGGGTAGAAGGAAATATACGCCGTAAGCGTGGGCACGGGATCAACCACCGCCAGGAGCTCCAGTGGCTTCCTTCTGCACCTCCCACTGCTGTTGCTGTTGTTGCTGCTGCTCTCTCCGCAATCGCCATGGCTCCCTCAGATATTACGACGGAGCCCGATGCCCGTCGCAAGGGTCCACGGCTCGAGGAGGCCATTTCTAACCCCGGCGCCGTCAAGATCAATGTCAAGGGCGCCTTTATCGTCGACGACGAGCTCCGGTCGCGCAGTCCTGTCGAGGCCGAGGGCGTTCACTACGAGAACAAGGATATTCGTCTACCTCACCACACTGGCGTCGTGAGCCATGTCGCCGTCGATGTGAGTTGCCTTCGTCCCAGGATCTTTTTTTGTCTCGTCGCTGCTCGTTGCCCCGCACCCCCGACCGTCCCCGCAATCCCGCCGACGGAGAGGCAACTGAGCACGAGAGTGGTGTATGAACAGCATGGCTGACTGCGAATTGATTGCTCTTTCAGATTGGAGGATCATTGGCTAAATTGGTATACTTTACACGAGAGCTGGACGCCGCTGACAACGGCGGTCGCCTCAATTTCATCAACTTCGAAACCCACCGAATCGATATCTGCATCAACTTTATCCGTCAACTCAAGGAGGAACATGAGAAACGCAATGGCTCTGTACCCGATGAATTATGTGTCGTGGCTACCGGAGGGGGCGCATTCAAGTTCTACGACAAGCTGAAGGAGGCGCTGGACGTCAATATTCTGCGAGAGGAGGAGATGGAATGCCTGATCATCGGTACGTGCTCGGACGACCGGAACTGGACACGCTCGAGATAATTCATCTAATCTCGTCTTCTGTTCGCGCAACCAGGTCTTGATTTCTTCATCACCGAAATTCCCAACGAGGTGTTCACTTACAGCGATGCCGATGCCGAACCGATGCAATTTGCCGAGGCCCGACCGGACGTTTACCCGTACCTCCTTGTCAATATAGGGTCTGGCGTGTCCATGATCAAGGTCTCCGGTCCCAGACAGTTTGAGCGTGTAGGCGGAACCCACCTTGGTGGAGGCACATTCTGGGGGCTCATGTCCTTGCTCACTGGCGCGCGAACCTTCGACGACATGCTGGCCATGGCGGATCGCGGGGACAACGCCGGAGTGGACATGTTGGTGGGGGATATCTACGGCATGGATTACACCAAGATTGGACTGAAGAGCACTGCTATCGCTAGTACCTTTGGCAAGGTGTTCCGGTTAAAGAATGCTGCTGAGCGCGGTGCCGAGGATGGCGAGGGCTTGATTCACGACGAGGAATTCGAGCGCAGCAACGGGGGAGTCAACTTCCGACACGAAGATATGAGTCGGAGTCTTCTATATGCTATCAGGTATGTCTTGTTCGTTCATGTCGTGTTTTCCGGACCTCATTCACTAATCTTTCCAATCAGCAACAATATCGGCCAAATTGCCTACCTACAGTCAGAAAAGCATCAAGTCAAGCACATTTACTTTGGGGGATCCTTCATACGGGGCCACCGCCAGACCATGAACACTCTCTCCTACGCCATCCGCTTCTGGTCCAAGGGCGAGAAGCAGGCCTACTTCCTGCGTCACGAGGGCTACCTGGGTGCCGTCGGTGCATTTATCCGACGCCAGCCGCAGAACTGGGGGCGCAGGAATAGTATCGACGAGGTGGTGGCACCGCAGGCGGTCCGAAACATCGTCATGAATTCTGGAATGAACCCTGAACAGAATGGTTCTTCCAGCTCGCCGTCATAATCAGCGGCGAGAACCCCACTTTCTCTATCTTCGCCTCCAGATCTGGAGGAACAACCGATACCCCTTGGAATGTACACTTCATCTGCCTCATTGAGGTTCTTGCAATATCGCTTCTCACACAAGATAATCTCACATACCCTCTGCTCCAGTTTACAGAAGGGCACACCGCATATTGAATCACAGGGGGAAAAAACCTTTCTCCGATCATATACCCCTTGGAGATCTCTGGCATGCCCAGACATCACATTTTAGAAGAACTGTTTGCCAGATAGAATGATGGCAGGATGCGATGTTTCTTTCTGCAGCCTGTTAGTGTATTAATTAGTACTTCATTAGCAAATCTCGCATGTGCATTTGTGATAAGGACTTTCTTTCAAACCCTCTTTCAAAAAAATCAACCACTTTCCAGTCCATAGCAATTCTGTATGAATATTTCCTTGGCGTGGGATTTGCTGTTTGTTCAATGATAAGTCGGGGTTCCTGGTTGTCAGTTGGTCATTCCTTTATATGGACTCACCTCGCACCTGCACCACGAACTCTTCTTCACAAATCCCCCTCGGTCAATTCGCAGGTCTGTCCACCATGAACCCTCACTTCTTCAAGCAGGTCATGCTAATAGACAAAGGAAAGGAAGCTCAGGCTTGCGTTCGCATCGAGGACACGCCGATCAAGGGCGAAATGGCTGAGTCACCTTCATCCACCGATCCTGGGATCTCCCAGCCTGTGGACCAGTCATCCACACCGATCCAGGTTCACGATGACCTAGCCTCTGCAGCCGAGTCTCTACATGATGATTCCATCGACGATCCACTACCCAAAGCTGAGTTTGCGACGGTCAAGCTTGAGCCCATCAGACAACTTCCTATTGAAAAAATCCCGGCTGAGACATCTTCGTCAAATAAGCCCATGGGCATCAAGCCCGAGATAACCACAGAGCAACCCGGCCAGTCTGCAGTCGATAAGCCACTACCGATTCATGATACGAATGACAAGGTCAAGCCGGACCCGGTCTCGCTTCCTGAATCTGCATCGGAGGCACCGAGCCCTTCACAATGTACGAACCAGGGGACTAACGACGCAACTTCCAACCAGCCTCTCCAGGCTCAGTCCAGGATCACTCGATCTATGGCCAGGGCAATGTCGTTGACCAAACCCCAGGGAACTGTGAGGCAGGAACATTTTGTGCCTGACACCCAGTCTCGCCCACCGTCCAGCATTCTGGAACCCCTTCAAACAGCGCAAGAAGATTCTGGCGATGGAAAAGCGTATTCTTCAATGTCTGCCGATGTCTCCAATCTCAGTGATGTCGAGTTCATTTTGGCTCCGCTAAAGAGCACCGAAGAAGGGTCAAAGAAGAGGCGCAGACCGATCCTACCTGTGGGCAAGGGGCTTGCTGAGGGCACGATGGGAAACCGTGAAATTGATCCAGGCAAGCCCAAGCCAGCTGAAGCATTCTGTGAAGTGATCCAAATCGATGACGATACTGAGGATGAAGATGGGTATTCTCAATCTCAAGTCGAGTTGGCCACAGGATCGACATGTTCCCCTGTTCCTGCAAATTTCCCAGTCATGTCTCGCAACCGAAGAGAAATGGCACATCTCACTGAAGCTGTTTCAACGGTAACTGTGTTTGACTTTTCCTCCACAGGTGGAAGATTGTGGGAGTTCTCGCACCTTCATGGCAGCGTTCGCCCGTTTCCGGAAAATCTCATGAAGATTCTTCAAGAATGGGACCAGATCCATCGAGATTGTCGGCCTCCATGCACGACTGGGAATAATAGACTTGATACATGGTCCATTAAGAGGGCCTCGATCACAAAAATATACCAAATTTTTGGCGAGGATGGAGAGGAAATGAAAATTTCCTGTTACCGAGTCACCGTGGATCGCCACTTGCAGCGTTACCTTGTGGGTGTTCTCTTCTCCGAGAAAGAGCAGCCTCGGTTGTGGAGATACTCAGCAGCAGCATTTCGGCCTTTTATGTATTCACCCGACGAATATAGCGATCCAGTTTTGATACAGGTGAATTATCTCGTCGCTTGGCTGGGAGTGAAGAAAAATTGGGAGTCTCGGGTTTGCGCGGTACAAGTTTCAACAACAGAGCGCTTGAGATTCGATCAAGAATTCATGAAGAAGGGTCTCAGTTCTACTGTGGTTCATGAACCCTACCAGAGCAATCAAAAGAGCCAAAATAACAGCAACATTAACAGAAAGGGGGCCAAGAGACTGAAAACGGAAGGCAACTCAACTCAGCCGGCCAATTCCTCTTGCAGCGATCCCGCGCTGCTACCTTGGAACCACAAAGTTCAGTTTAAGCTGCTTTCTTGCAATCGCGATATCGTACGAGTTTTCCCAATGGCAGGATGCAGCGTGAATTCTCTCTTCCAGAAGGCCAGGGAATTTTACCCGAACGCTAAAGCGGATGGTGGTATGGTGCTTCACCTGAAGACGCCAGGTATCCCACAGGAGAGATACATACGAGAGTCGTGCAAGGAAGAGTTTGACATCCTCTGCGAAGATGTCAAGAACCTGTGTCTTACTGATAGGAAAGATCGGATCATTGAAGTGACCCTACAATACAAGAAGAACATGAAAATTGAGGAAGAGGGTAGCTATTGAAAGCCGAATTGACATGGTGAAGCCAGAGAGATATGAAAGTCTATACTTTGAGATGCTTCCAATGCTTAGATACCAAGTCAAGCCATTTGTGATATCTTTCTTCTTGAGGAGAATGTAAAGATGTATAGAGCGAGCCAGGGCTCCAATTAGTCACATGACCGAAAGCCGTGGGCACGTGGGATTGCGCGTTCTGTAAGCTACGACGACCTCGACCATTCAACGCTTTCTTCACTCTTCTCTCACAACCGCCATGCGTCGATGCTAGTCGCCCCAGCTCGATGACTCCACCATCATCATCGCTGTCGCCAATTCCCCCGCCCATCCCCGTCGACACGCATCCCAATCGAGCCCCAGGATCCAAGCCTCCTGAGCAAGACCGCATTCCGGACCCCGATCGCCTGGCGCCGGAGGACGCTTATTTTGCGCCATCTCTGTCCCGAGTGCGCTCGGCCCCCGCAAATTATGAGGAAAGCCTGCGCTCTTTGAATGGTGATGGCTCGGGTGTTGCGACGTTGCGGCCGCCGCGGGGGACGCTTGGCGTGGATCTGACCCGCAAGGACGGGAGGAAATTGGGTGCCGCTGGGTCACGTCGAAGGCGAAAGGGTGCTTGGAAGAAGCTGTTATGGGTGAAACAGTCGTGTATGTCTTTAGGAAATGGTTTGTGTGACACTTGAATTTGAAATGGGTGACTAACGGAGCTGCGATAGATCCGGACAACTATACCGATACCGAAACGTTCTTGGATCATCTGCAACGAAACCCTCGAGTTCGGCCATACGACTTCTGGCCTCTTGTGTTCGACTCTACTGTCATTGTTCAACATGTCTGCTCTGTCGTCATCTTCGTTTGCTGTTTCGTCGGCATCGTTCAGGACCGGGTGAGCCCCGTTTCGATTGTCTGCTGGGGCAGTGTCGGTACCGCCATGGGCTGGATCTTGTGGGACAATTGGATTTGGCGGGAGCAAGCGGAACTTGCGCAGAGCCTCAATGGTGCGAGTGGTGGCGATGACGAGTCCAGTTCGAGCTCCATGACCAGTGCGCCGAACCCATCCGGCAATGACCAGCGGTCGAATGGCACGAAAGGAAGTCCAATTCATGGCCTTGGCTTGACGATGTCTGCAAATGAGTCCAAAGAGCAAATATCACAACTGACTGCAGAATTTCATGGCAGTCTTGAAGGGATTGGGGACCCGGCACTACGCCTTGGAGCTCCCTCTACAACGCCCAGTATTACCCTCGGCAGTACAGATGCACAAGATAATGAGCGGGCATCCCTTTTTTCATCACGCAATCGCCAGCGCCTATCGACTGTTAAGTCGGCGTTCTTAATTTACTTTTCCTTGCTGGGACTGAGCCCCATTCTGAAATCGCTCACCAAGTCAACCGCCAGCGACTCAATTTGGGCGATGAGTTGCTGGCTCTTAATCATGAACATATTCTCCTTCGACTACGGAAGTGGAGAGGGCGCGGGCGCCACGACCAAGTTTCCGGCTTCTCTTTCTACCAATGCCGCGGTGATGGCATCTACAGTGCTTGCCTCTCGGTTGCCTTCGACTACACACGTGTTCAGCCTGATGCTTTTCTCGATGGAAGTTTTCGGGCTGTTCCCGATCTTCCGTCGCCAGCTCCGACAGAAATCCTGGACTGGCCATGTTATGCTGACACTTGCTCTGGTCATCATTGCTGGAGGAGCTGTTGGCACGACACTTGGTGGCGGCTGGGCTTCCGCTGTCATCGGATCCTTCCTTGGAAGCGTCCTGACTGCCTTCTCCATGGGCGGGTGCAGCTGGTGGCTGATCAGTTTGCAGAAGTACAAGAATGTGGTCATTGGTCCTTGGGATCCAGCACGTCCTATCATTCGGCGACATTGGAACTAAGGCCGACCAGACATTTTCGTTTTCTTCTTTGTCCGCCGATAATTCTCGCCACTGTCATATAGACCAGGCGTTTCTGAGCCTCCATCTTATACCCCTAGATTATTGTATTCATATCCGAAGAGACCTTCACTTACACGTTTCGTCCTCATATGCCGCGAGAGCTGAGATAATATAGTGCAGCAATTCTACACCAAGAGCGCAAGCTACCAAGATTCGGCCAGACCGATGGCCCCAAAGTCATGAGCTGAATCTCTCAAATTACTGCTCTTACACATGATTGGAGTATACCCCTGGAGTTGAATACTCCGTGACGCCAACGGAATGTGAGTGGGAAGGGGATGAATGCACTATGTGTCTGGCATGCCAACACCAACCGCGATCTATGACAAGCCTCCCGCCAGCCTACAGCAGAAAAACTTCGATTCCCGGACTACAAAGCAATTTATACTTTTTTGGATCTCACTGACTTGCCATGCATTCAAGACCAACTGACCTGTTGTCCAGTAGGACGGATTTCCAGGTGATCAAGCCCGGCGCCACCCGGTGTGCGCGACATTCCAGCGCCCTTCGTAGCTTCAGCTCTCCGTCCCCATACTGTTGGGGGATCCGCTGCCCGCAGTAGCAGTGCTCCACTTTGCCGCAGGGATGGAATACACCCGCCCCGCGAAATGACACTATGTACTACTTTTTAGGTTTGAAGAGGTACGTCGTTGGACATGGAGGGCATTGTCCCCTTCGGCCCCGACTTGGTCCAAACTCGGGGACCCGATGATCATTCTAGGCATGTTTTGCTGTGTTATGCTGGATGTTGGAGTTTATTAGGACTGGATCTCAGTTTACCTTCCTTTTTTCCTCCGTTATCCCCTCTGTTGTGTTCGTTTTGCAGCTTCGCGCTGTTCTCTTTTCCTTCCGTGAGCTGGGTCAGTCCTCCGGGTTTGTTTCTTCTTTGTCAATCATTGGCATTTCTTCTTCCATCTATCCTATTTCCCCGGCTATCGACATTCGTGTGACACGATCTAATTATGTTGATGAACATTGCCCTCGGCCTGCTGGCCGCTCAGAGCGCCGCTGCTGCGCGGTTCGCCATGTACATTGATGAGTATGTATTTTATCAAGAGAGATGGACTGCAACCAGAGTCTAACTTGGATCAGATATCATACTACCGACCTCCCTGGAAGCGATCAAACAGGCCAGGTTGATCACGCGATCATGGCATTTGCCCCGACGAAGCTGTTTAACTCCGACTCCCCTCCTTCGTTCACGCCATTCGAGCCTGTGGACACCATGCGCAAGCGTTTCGGCCCTGACACCAAGGTCATGATTGCCATTGGTGGCTGGGGTGACACGGCCGGGTTCTCTGATGGAGCCAAGGACGACACCACCCGCAAGCGCTTTGCGAAGAACATCGCTGCGATGCTTGATGCCAACAACTTTGATGGTGTTGGTAAGAGAATTCACATCCATAGTTAGGAATGCATGATTCCAATATTTGTTTACAGACATCGACTGGGAGTACCCCGGCGGCAACGGCCAGGACTACAAGCAAGTCCCCAACTCCGCCAAGGTCGACGAGATCGAGACCTACCCCAAGTTCCTCGCAGCCGTCCGCGAGGCAATCGGCAACAAGACCCTATCCATCGCTGTTCCCGGCCGCAAAGGGGACATGATCGCCTTCACCAAGGAGAAAGGTCCCGAGATCTTCAAGTCTGTCGACATGGTCAACGTCATGACCTACGATCTGATGAACCGCCGCGACAACGTCACTTCCCACCACACCAGTGTCGAGGGATCTCTGGACACCGTCCAGGCGTACCTTGATTTGGGTCTCGAGCCTGAGAAGGTCAACCTTGGTTTTGCTTATTACGCGAAGTGGTTCACTACTGACCCTAACTCTGACTGCAAGGAGCACCCTCTCGGCTGCAAGGTTGTCAAGCTTGAGAATGACGATGGCAGTGACAATGGCAAGTCTGGCGCTTTCACCTTCGAGAAGGGTGTTATGAATCCTCCTCCTGCCAACCTGAAGACTTCATCCAATGGCAAGTGTGGCTACTCGGAGGGCTCCAAGTGCCCTGATGGATCTTGCTGCAGCGCCTACGGAAACTGGTACGTCTTTTGATCATCTTTCTAACATATCACTTCAATCAATATATTAACTTCTTCTAGCGGAACTGGCGATGACTTCTGCATGGCGGGCTGCCTGTCCGACTACGGTACTTGCAAGGGCATCTCTATCACCGACTCCTGGCGCCGTGCTTCCGAGGACGGTCAGACCGATGACAAGGAGGGTGGCCAGTACTACTGGGACGAGGAGACCAACCTGTTCTGGTCTTGGGACACCCCCGACCTCATCACTCGCAAGTTCTCGGATATCGTACAGGCTAAGAACCTGGGTGGTGTTATGGCCTGGTCGCTGGGCGAGGATACCTACAAGTTTGCCCATCTTGATGCGATGCAAAATGGTGTTAGGCAGACTACTCAGCAGAACGCTGATCAGTAATTTTTATTCTGGGGAGGATGGTCATTCTTGCGGAGTGCTTTGATCACATTGTTGGAGGAGTTTTTGGTTGTGGATTTTCTTTTAATATCTCGTCATATTCATACCTATAATTCTCTCTTCGAAAATGTTCGTTTAATCATTGGATACTTCATTTTCTATAAAGATACCAGAATGATAAATCCCACAAGAAATTGATCAAGTAGTACACTCTCCGATGATGCTAGCTAATCATCTTCTTCGTCATCCTCATCTCTAACAAACAAAGACACATCATCATACTCCTCAAAGACCGCCTCAATCCTTGAATCTCTTACACGAAACTCAATCCCCCCCACCAAACAAGCACACCTTACCTCCTCCGTCTCCACCAAAACATCATCCCTCAACAACACCCCATAATCTGGATACACCTCCCTCCAAACCTCCTCTTCCCCAACACCATCCTCACTCTCCTCCAACCATTTCCTCCCCTCAACATCAATCTTGGCTAACTCCACAAATCTTTCACCCTCCCCAGAAACACGAACCAATCTAACCAATTCCCTCATCACACTCCCCATAGCCTGTTTCGAAATATCCGAAATCCAAAGCGTCTCAATCGACACCGGAAGAATCTCCACCAGTCCAACCCTCGGCACGGGATTAACATCCATTCTCGCCCTTCTACCCGTTCCGATAAAATTGGCCGCGCGGATTTGCAAGTACCGTAGATTGGTGAAATCCGCCATAGATACGATCCAATCATCAGAGTGAAACCCGCCGTAATTCGACGAGCGGCAGGATATATCAACCGTGATAGATTGTAAAGTATCTTTTCTCGTGGCGAGGGCGTCCCGGAATGCGGCTGGTCGGAGAGTGTCGAAGTATACTTATATCATCTTAAACCGGTGAAACGTGGATACTGTCATCTTCTTGTTGTGTATATTTGAATTTGGAAGATTGCAGATCCGGGCAGAGTCTGATCAGATAATTGAATCCCAGGACACTGCTACACTGTATGAACTCCAGATGTGTAATAGCTGAACTGCCCATGTTTGGAGTTGAGCTTATCAAGGTGCTCGTGTTGATGATTGGAGTATGCTTTTAGATCAGCCCCGTAGGGCAATCGTCCGAGTTTCAGGTGGCCCACTGACTCTGCTAGTTCTGGGTGGTTTAGGAGGGTGTAGACTAGGGTTTTGTGGACGCCGATGCAGTAGCATGGTGTCGAGATGAATTCGTAGAGCATGGAGATGATCGGGTTATAGAGGAGTTGGCAGGATCGCCCGAGCATCAACTAATCATGTTTTTTGTCGAGGTGGCCGAGAATGAGGCATAGAATCTCGTTTGGTAGTTTGGCGAATCCGTTAGGCATATTGTGCTGTTTACTCGGTAATCAAGTATGTCTTCGAGTTTGACAGCTAAAAGAGACCGGTCAGCGGCTAAGAGTGCTGCGCCAAGGCTGTTTATGTTTAACCGGTTGAATGCTGTCTAATAGCCTTGGTGGTGGGGATTACTCCGGAATAACGAGATGGTCAACTTTAGAGTTGAACTTCAAAGGAGAGAATAAATAACATTGCAAAGATCGGCTAGAATAATGGGTATCAATGTAGGGAATGATCATGAAACAGCAAGGAAAAAGTAGTGAGAGAGAGAAAAAGATGCAGCGATGCTAGTATCCGCCAAACTCCGCAGATCCTTCAACAGCGAGAGTTCCGCACCTGCCACCAATGCTTCTCGCTCTCCAAGAACTGTTCGCGCTGCCTGTTACTCCACGCGCGTAATTGTCTCTCTGGACCGAGTAGTCGCACTCGATCCCGACCACGCCGGGGATATCGCTCATGAACGCAATATCCAATGGCTAATTCGAGCAGCTCGAGAAGGAAGTAGGCGATGGGGACGAGTACGAAGATGGCTAGCGCGACACACTCGGGGCCATGCTGGTCCACGATGTCGAGGAGATCAACTGGTTTGAGATATGTGATTGTTCGGGAGGTGGGAGTCTGATTCTTGGTTTGTTGAGGGTGTATCTCTTTGGCTGGTTGCGCGTCGGGGTTGTCCTCGTTGGAGATGAATTTGCCCAATTTACCGAGGACTGCACCATAGTGATCGCGGAATGCGCGGTCTCGTTCGTTCTCAGACTTAGATTCGGGCTGCGCGTGTCCTGGTTTGTTTTCGGATGTACTGGACTCGCTGTCCAGCGTAGCAGCAACTGGCGACTGTGCCTCTTCGCGCAGGTGCTCGATGTACTGCTTGAAAGATGGCTTATTCTCGTGAACTGGTTCAGGAAGACGCTTCTGCGGGAGTCCGCTATCTTTGAAGCGAATTGTCGGGGTATCGCTGGTCAAGACGAGCTGGAAAGGCAACGCGACACCCAAAGCAGCATAGAGCAGTCCCGCAAGGAGGACATGACGAGTGACCTTCATACTGTAGTGACTGTTCCCCCCGAAGGGAAAGGGATTCTGTCAACGCAAAGGTGACATGAAGATCAATTTTTTTTCAGCGGGAGCCACGCCTATGCGAGACGAAGGCTGGACTTTTTAAAAGGCCATGGAGGCGTGAGAACAAAGTTCGCCATTTTGTCTTTCCTGGACTCATTTGGACCCTTTTGGCGTTGGACCCTGACGGGGATGGGAATCGTTGATTACCAGCCAGTGCGGGCATGTGGTCATTCTCGGGTCCTGATTGGTTGGTTGGGAGGGATGAGGCGTGATGGGAAAAGGTGTACGGATAAAGGTAAAGGAATCACGACTTAAACCAGTTAGACCCTCCGCTTTTTCATTTGATCGTTGCCTGATTGTCCTTTTAAGGTAACCTAATTTGAGTCAGTCATCATAGGTAACTACAGAGACTGTGTTTCCCGATCGACAGTGTGAGCAATAGCTTGGCTTTGAAGCTTGATTCATGACCACAGAGTGATTTGATGGCAACCAATCAGAGACCTTGGTTGTAGCACCTGTGGGGACGATCTGGCCATGTGCAAAATGCGGCTATTCTACACGGTACTGGAATACGAAGTGAAGTGATTCGACTCTTTGAATAAGGAAACGATCGGATAAAACAAACTTAGATTCATGATCGCAGCATTTATGAAGGGAAGCTGAACAAAGTAGATACTGCTTGCACATTATGTCAAAGTACAGTCCCCCATCCAATAGAACATTTAAGGTTTCTCCGAATCCAGGATTGGTGGAAAAAGCCAATTGCTGAGTTTATCATCGGCAAACCAACTCACTGGAATACACGAGAATCACGCGGGGTACACACCAGGGAAATAAAGAGCTTTAGAGAAAACACTTACACACTGTTGGAACTAGACTATCAAGACTGACGGAGGTAATTTGAACAGACGAAAAAGAAAATGTCCGATTATATCTATAGATAATGAATGTAATGCGATCCCAGCACTACTATTGTACAAAAAATATACAAACTTCTCACTGTACCACACATCTAAGCACGGCACAGACGACCATTCTGGTCAGGAAGACCATCCGCGCTCTTAACAACCCAGTGCTCACTGCCCACACCGGTAGGAGCGTAGAACAGGGAAAAGGGATCATAGATCTGCTTCAACTTATACAGACGAGCATAGTTGGATCCATAGAAGGCCTGCTGGAAGTTGGGCTCCTGGATATCCGACTCGGACATGTACGCGCCAGCGTCGGGGCAAGTAGCGCGCCACTCACCCAGGACGGTGTTGGTGAAGTAGTCCATCTTATCCTTGATCTCGGCGTTGGTGGCATCAGCGTCCCAGCTGGTGGAGGAAATAGCGTGCATGAGGGTGTTGCGGAAGGCAGGGTTAGCGGAGTTGGCGGGGTAACCGTCGACCAGCTCGGCCTTCATGTTGAAGGCGAGGAGGACGTAGCCGGCGGTGATGGTGGAGCGGAGAGTCTCGAAGGTGGTGTTGAACAGGGTTGCGTCCTCCCAGTTGGCACGGGGGAAGAGACGGGATCCGGTCATCATGACGGAGGAAGCGACGGTCTCGAGGGGGAAACCGGCCTTCCAGGCACCGTAGAAGTTGTCGTAGTAGGTGGAGTTGGGGGTGATGGAGATGCCCAAGTCGGCGAGGTCGTTGTACCAGGGCTGCACGAGGGCGTTGTACTCGGCCAGGGTGTGGTTGACGGCAAAGAAGGGGTTCATCAGGAAGGTGAAGGAGCCGGGGCCGGTGGACATGATCCAGAAGTAAGCGTAGGTACCGGCATCAGCGTAGGTAGCGAAGCGCTCCATGTACGAGCGGACACCGGCCCAGAAGGCGTCGACGGAGACGTCGGCGCCGGTGGAGAAGCTGAAGGTGGACACAGTCACGCCGACCTTGGGGTGGACGCGGGAGATGACAGAGGTTACAACACCGAAGGTACCTGGGAGGTGAATGTTAGATCGAGGATGTGGATGTTTTCCAGGGAGAATTGAGCTTACCACCACCGCCACCACGGAGGGCCCAGAAGAGATCGGGGTGACTCTGCTCAGTCACAGTGACGAAGCGACCGTTGGCAAGGACAACCTCCATGGCGAGGACCTGATCAGCGGCCAGGCCGTAGATACTGGACAGGGGGGAGTGACCACCGCCGAGAACGTAACCACCAGCAACACCGACAGTCTAAATAGGACTAGTTAGCTGATTGAACAAAACGTATTGGAATATGAATGACGTACCTTGCCCTCACCACCAACAACGGTGAAGCCAAGCTCGTTGGCCTTCTCGTAGATCTCATAGGCCTGGACACCAGCACCCATTTTGACAGCGGGACCCGAGTAGCTGCAGCTCTCGTAGTTGGGGATGTAGTCAATCTCCTTCAGGTGGTGGGTCCAGATACCCAGAGCACCAGCACCGGTGGACTTGCCATTGAAGTCGTGGCCAGTGTTCTTGACTACCAGACGGAGACCAGCGTTACGAGCAAAGTTAACAGCCAGCTGGATCTGAGCCACATTGGTGACGTTGACAGCGTAGCTGCTGTAGCCACCGACCGTGCAGGAAGCAGAGGCATCGGTCGTGGGCAGGCAAGTCCTGCCCTCGAAGAGGGGCCACATCACCGAGGCAGCATCGGCAGCGCTGGAGTAATATAGTCAGGGAGCTGCTCGAGATAAAAGGTTCTGCGTTTAAACTTACTGGAGGCTGGAGTCGGTCCAGTCATCGGTGATGGACGCGCAAGTATCGGCATTATACTCGTCGGGCCAAGATGAGTAGCAAGAAGCGGCCAGAGGGACGGTCTTAATGAGGGCACCGCCGAGGAATAGATCAAAGAGCGACCAGACGAGCTTGGAGGGCCACCAGAAGTCACCGGGGTAGACCTTGCAGCCATTCAGAGTGCGGGCAGACAAGCTGGAGGCATTTCCGAACTGGAACAGAGCGGACTCGTTCTGGCTCACAGTCGCCAGAGCATCATCAGTCAACTGCAGGCTCTCACTGGTAAAGAGGGGAACGCCAGCCTGGGAATCCGAAGAAACCTGGTCGGCCAATTGAGCAGTGACTGGGGTCGTGAGGGCGAGGGCGCCCAAAAAGGCACCCTTAATTATGGAACGCGGCGCCATGGCGAAAGAATTAACGAATGTAGATAGAGTGTTTCGATCGAGCTGACCAGACCAAAGATCAACACTCAAACGAATCAGTTCCCCCCACGATCGGCGAGATGACTTCCAAAAGAACGAGATGAAGTGGGAACGAGGTTCTTTAAAGAAGTTGGTCAGAGCTGGAAAAGGAGCCAGCAACCGTTCGGCTCTTGGGAGTCCCGGCCATAGCCAAGCTCAATTACCACGAGGTGGGCGGCGAGCTTGCGAGATGGTCTATTCCTCATCGGGCAAGAGGTTCAAAAATTGCAAGGGGGCGCACTCGGAGTCTCCATTGCGAAGCCCTGAATAAGCTCCACTTGGGATTGTAATTGACCAATCCCGATATGCCTAACTGCCCACGCTAGTGCTCCTTGTCCGAGACCCCACGCGAGAATTGCTACTCCGTAGTCCGTACATATTGTCATATTCTGTGCGCTGGTGGGCCGTGGCCCTGACTATTCCCTCGTAGCGTAGCGCTATACAGACGCTACGCGCAAACAATATAAAAGGAACACGCCACCACGTGCGAGGCCGAGAAGCGATCTAGGCCAACAACATTCAGCAGTTTTCGGGGCCCGGATATGTTACCGCAACGGTGGAGGCGTGCTTCTCTTTACATCTCCCGATCGGGCCCCCACTCCAATCGTGGATAATAATAAATGGAGATCGAGAATAATAATAATAATTGACTTGGTCCCTGCTCGTTTCCGTACTATGTAACCACGGAGCGCCCGGCATTATTGTTCCTGTGTATCGTAAACACCCTCGCTTACGAAGTATGGACCGAGTAGGCAGTGCTGCATTGCTGTTAGCTTCGTTCATACTCCATAGAAAAATCGTTAGAAATAAAAAAAAAAAAAAAAAAAAAAAAGCCACACTTCGCACTATCCTTACCCTTGGGTTTGGCTTTTGCCGAAGGCGTTCATAGTTAAACTCTTTGGGAATTCCCAGGTACGTGGCCTGGATTCCTAATATCTTACTCCTAGGGGCCTAAAGACGCCTCTGCGCGATTATACTGCTGGTAAAATTAGTTCATGAAATGTGCAATATATCCCCGGCTAAAAGGGAAATGATGCCAGCTGATTACAAAGCGCAAAATGCATGACTTGTTATAGAGCATACATATATCTCCCTATTTGACGAAGACTAAGCAGTTTGTAGCTATGTACACTGTACAGTACACCAACAATCATACAATGCCCTTTTTGCCTCGGCCCTGGAGCAATTGGGTCCCCCCAACCCACTTAACAAAACATTCGCGCTCCACCGGGGATATTCCGAATCGGCCGGATTGACAAAGATCGGAGGACGCTTGGACTGGAAGCTTCGGCCAAGCAGATCGTGCAACCGTGCAAGTACTACGGAGTAAGTAGTGAGAATTTGCTTGGTTTTTTTTCCCCTTTGAAATTATCCAAGAATGAAGAGATAGTCGAGCCCTAGCCCCCTGGGACGAGGTTCCCCTGTACCGAGTTATCCTCATATTTTTTCATCGGGTGTCAGAGCCTTCCCCACTCGGCCATGGCTTTTGCTACCAGAAATCTAGAATAAACGGTATGCCCCATTTCTGACTACCTTTTTTTTTTCCCCCAACAACCAGTTTGTAATTGCCTTTGGGGTCGACTACTTGACCAATCTTTTAAAAGGCTAAATATCGAGATAATCGACCCTAATTGGCTCAATTGCGCGAGGGGGAAAGCACTCCCCTCGCCAACATAGATAGTCTGCATCTCTGCATCCGAAATTGTCCAGGATACCTGCATGCATGCTGTTTCTTCGGGTCCGGGGAGGTGGGGGGCGTTTTTCGGCCCTAAGAATAAAAAGCGAGATAACTGTCTCAGATGTAATGGCGCCAGTACGGCTGTGGTTAGCCTAGTAGATACTTACAGTACTCAGTAGTGCCAAGTAATATTTCCACGCGATGGCGCAGAAGCCGTAAGGAATTTTATTTCTTCTTGTTTTTTTTTTTGGCCCCCTCTTCTTGCAATTAGTGCACTTGTGTGCGTCTGAAGAAACATGGGTGTTTATCTTAGATTCTTCAAAAGTACAATAGTTTGATCCAACGTTCAGCAGGGTTCCAAACTGCTTTTTGAGCAATTTGACCCCATCTTTTTAGGCGATCGAGTTTGAGTTGCTCCGTGCGTAAGAATATCTGCCGCAGTTTCTCCGGAGTGCAGATTCGAAGCCCTGAAAGGCTTTTGTTTCTGGCTCATATCGATCCTTCGGTGGGGTCGGTCTTTCCTAGTCTCGTCGCTACCCACAATTGGTCATCGGGGTTTCCAGGGCCATGGAGTCATGGACAGCCAATTAGGGCCCACACTACCGGCACCTTGTGGTTGTGAATCGGGTAAATCGTGGTAATTCTGATTAGCACGAGGGAGGAAACAACAGTAGTGTGTCCTGCTCAATTTTGGGAACTGGTCTCTTAATTGTAAATCTTCGCCTGTGGCGGGCGTTCGTACATGTAACCTTGGAAGGTTATAATCCCGAGACTCTGGCCTGAAACTATTCTTTCGTTTCCCTTTCCCTCCTCGTTCTGACCCCAGGGAAATGCAGGGCGATGGTTGATACTCACCAACAAAATATTGCGCTGGGGATTGTGGTCGCATTCCCCATTCTGGGTGGCCTTGCGGTCCTTTTGAGGCTCTGGAGTCGCCAATTATCGCGATCGGCACTCACCAGCGGTATGCATGGATCCCTTTCCCGCCAGTGATCGACAGTCTACTAACGAGTCTACTTAGATGACTACCTGATCGTAGCGGGATATGTATGAGGACCTTCTCTCTTCTACAGTTGGAATAATGGATACTAATGAGCCTGGGATAGATTCTGGCTGTTGGCCAATCCGTCACTTCATGGTATTGTGGGTTCTTCTGACAGAAACAGAAAAGAAGCATCGCACAATTTACTGACATAGGTGCCTTCAGATATCAAAACCAATTATGTCGGAATTCATTCCTCGGATATCCCCGAAGACCATGATGTCAAGCGAGGGTTAATTGTCAGTATCCTCAAGACTTACTTACGATCCATGCCCCAACTGACTCGGCCGCCTGAAAACAGTGGAACTTTGCCAACCAGCTCCTTTACAATCCCACCCTGACCGTCATCAAGGTGTCCATCCTGGTATTCTTGCGCAGGCTGGAGTCTCGGTCGCGCATCGTCAATGGCATGATCTGGGGTTCTATGACCTTCATCATCGGGCTCTTTGTCGCCGTGCTGTTTGTCGATATCTTCCAATGCAACCCAGTCGCCTACGTCTACGACATCTCGATCCCGGGTGGCAAATGCATTGACCAGGGCGTATTCTACGTGTCGACTGCCGCGCTGAATCTGTTTACGGATTTGGTGGTGTTGTCAATTCCCATCATCATCACTTGGGGCCTGCAGATGCCCCTGCGACGGAAGCTTGCTGTGTGCATCATCCTGTGCCTGGGTGGAGTGTAAGTTCAGCGCATCTCTAACATACCACGAGATCCATTCCATCTCGACCTCAATGGCGATTCTAACACTCTCTTCACAGTGCAACCGCCATCGGCGTCTGGCGCATCGTCATCCTCGCCCAAGGCTTCCTCTCCCACACCAAAAACCCCGACCCAACCTACGACATCGGCTTCTGCAGTTCCGCCATCGAAGTCAACGTCGCGGTGGTCACCGCCTGCGGGCCTTCAATGAAAGCCATCGCCACCCGATACCTACCCCGTCTGCTCGGCACCTCCCACGGTGAATCCGGCTACGGTGCCGGCACCAGCGGCGGCTCGCGCGGTCGATTCCCCGGATCGAAGCTATTTGCGACCAACAAGTCGCAGTTGCACTCGAACGCGGATGATGGATACGAGATGGCGGACCCGAACGGTGGACATACTGTGAATATTGGCCGTGATAGCAGCCGCTTTGATATGCGCAAGTATCGCCGTGGCGGGGATAGTCCGAGTATCAGCAGTGGGAGTGAAGATGGTGCTGCCGGTATCATCAAGACCACCGATGTGTCGGTCAAGTATACCGTTGGTGAAGTGACGCCTGATGATGGACGGTCGCGGGATGGAAAGCATGCCAGTGTCGACAGTCTGGTTTAGATGTACCCGCTGTGTGTGTGGGTGGTTGGAAAATGGGATGTTTGGCCTGGGCTTTGGGGCTTGGGGTTGGACTCTGTATAAAACTAATTAGTAATGGATAGATGACGCACAATGCATTGTTCGGAGTTTCTTGCGAGATCCAAGACATTGAGTCCATAAAACTGAATCCTGAAGGACGCGGTGGAGTTGGCTGGGCGAGTATGCCGTGCGATGCCGATGAGGGGTCTACCTCGGTGTTGATCTTCCCCTCATAAGAACATCCCCGCCCGACCTCAGCTTTTTCGTTTGCATCCTCTCCTTTTCATTGATCCTTAGTATATCTTCCACCATGGCACAGCAATATCAACTACCTTTTAAGGTATTTCCCTTTCCCTCCCTAGGCCTCAAACCCCCGTTCTCTGTGGTCCCTTTTTCTACATTGCGGGACGTGGTGGGGCTTTCGGCGAGATGTCCGAGATGCTTTAGCAGAGCTGCAAAATATCGCGACCACCTAAGGGCATCACAGTAAGGCTAACAAGCATTTGATGCGATGTAGCTCAATGACCCAACTCTGTTGCACTTCGACTCTTTTGTCGGCAACAAATGGGTGACCGCGAAAAGTGGAAAGCGATTCGAAGTACTTGGTATGGTTACAACTCCCCGAGATATCTGCTCCCGTAGCTGATATGTTATCCTACTTGCAGACCCCGGTACCGACCAGGCATGGGCAAGCTGCCCCAATAACGGCGCTGAAGATGTAGATGCCGTGGTTGAAAACTCCCACGCTGCCTTCGAGGAGTTCCGTAAAGTGAGCCCGCGCCAGCGCGCCAAGTGGTTGCTCAAGTGGCATGACTTGACCACCCAGGCCAGGGATGATCTGGCTCAAATCGTCACCCACGAGACCGGAAAGCCCTTGGCAGAATCATATGGCGAGCTAGATTACTCTCTCGGGTTCCTGTGGTGGTTCGCAGGCGAGGCAGAGCGTATTCAGGGTACTGTGTCAGTCCCTGCGGCAGCCAACCGTCGACTATTCACGATCAAGCAGCCGATCGGCGTGGCTGCCGCGCTGGTGCCCTGGAACTTCCCCGTTGCTATGGTGCTACGCAAGGTCGGTGCCGCGATGGCGGCTGGATGTACGATGGTGGTGAAGCCCAGTCCCGA
Source organism: Penicillium goetzii (assembly GCA_037043885.1). Taxonomy (NCBI): domain Eukaryota; kingdom Fungi; phylum Ascomycota; class Eurotiomycetes; order Eurotiales; family Aspergillaceae; genus Penicillium; species Penicillium goetzii. Next base: position 159,416 of record JAWLST010000043.1, read on the forward strand.
GACGCCAATTTCGGCGTTGGTGCTGGCAGAGCTGGCGCAGCGCGCTGGTATTCCGGCGGGTGTCTTGAACGTGCTTACTACGGATTTGGAGAACACCCCGCCGCTGAGCGAGGCCCTATGCAAGCACCCGCTCGTCAAGAAGGTAACCTTTACTGGCTCGACTCGGGTTGGCAAGCTGGTTGCTGGCCACTGTGCTCAGGGACTGAAGAAGCTCACTCTCGAGTTGGGAGGCAACTGCCCCTTCATCGTGTTTGACGATGCAAATCTTGATCAGGCTCTCGACCAGCTCATGGCTCTTAAGTGGCGCCATGCGGGCCAGGCTTGTATCACGGCTAACCGCATCTACGTTCAAGCGGGTATATACGATCGCTTTGCCTCGCTGCTGAAGGAGCGCACAAGCGCTCTGGTGGTCGGTCATGGTGCTTCGGCTGATACCACCATGGGTCCATTGACCACCCCGCGTAGCATTAACAAGGCTATCAGCCAGGTGGAGGATGCCCGTAAGCATGGCGCGCAGATCATCCTGGGCGGCAAGCCCTTGGCCTCGCAGAAGGGATACTTCTTCGAGCCAACCATCTTGTCCGGCATGACGGAGGAGATGCAGATCTCGCATGAGGAGTCATTCGCGCCAATCGCTGCACTGTACAAATTTGAGAGCGAAGACGAGGCTGTGAAGTTGGCGAATGCGACCAGTATGGGATTGGCTAGCTATGCATTCACCAAGAACATCGATCGCATGTGGCGTCTTCTGGAGAACTTGGAGGCTGGCATGATCGGTATGAACACAGGTAAGTTTCCCCTATTATTTCCCTGTCGAGGTCCAGCAGGCAAGGTTTTAATCGCATCTAACCCCACTTTAGGAAACGGATCGGCCGCCGAGTCGCCTTTCGGCGGCATTAAGGAGTCAGGGTACGGAAAGGAGAGTGGAAAGGATGTCGCTGTGAATGAGTATCTGGTGACTAAAACGGGAACCCTGACCATCGAGGGCCAGTATTGAGTTACATACTGAGTTTACCTTGAGATGACTCGTGGTTTCCTTAGCGGTTGGTTGACATGACCGGGTATATACTTAGTATAGCTTGGTTGAGCTCAGACGGAGCTTAGATTTTGGAATTGTGTTTTTCTATACAAGTCGTCTCAACTAGCTAGCGCAGATGTAGGCACCAGCTTTGGTCGTTGAGTTGATGCTGGGTCGTAGCTAAGTGATACCATATGTACAACTTTTCTACGATGAAATGTTTGTAAGTACCGTCTCTTTGGACCCTAGTGGTACATACTAACAGGTCGGAATTAAATTGTCAAATTTTAAGTAATCATCCACTCCATACCCGTCAGGGGTCACATGGCAGATTCTAGATTCCTCCCTTTCTGTCTACGCCCTTGTGGTTTAATAGTATTATATACACATATCAACGCGCCACATCAAACCCTTCGTGTGCCCCTGATGAGGCTAATATCAAACCCTTTGTCTCCAGTAGCTTCACTTCATTTCACACTGCCACACTGGATATGGACTATGATCCCCTCTACAAACTCCGGGGACTTCCGTGTAGACTTTCTTGGAATGACAATATACAAGTGGCTTCCGAGGCAAATAATGGCTATAGAATTAGTGAAAGCGCATGATAAAGTTTAGCCGAGACCCGGAATCGAGTCGGCTACCCGTCAGTTAAAGTCCGTTAAAGTTTCGACCATCTATTTCCGGGATTAGCCAGCTTGCAAAGTTTTCGGCTTAGGTCTGATCCACTCGGCAGCTAACATAAGCGGTTTTGCCGATTGCCTATTTGGGTATCTGGTCCCATATCATCCACAGACCACGGCGGTGTTTTGTAAGCATTTGTACCGAGGGATGGTAGTTCTGTGATTGGTCTATAAGATCTTTAATGTCTGACTTGGATCTGGGTAGTCAAAGAACCCTGATAGGTCCTAGAGTTGCACAGTCCTAGGCAAAGTGTTCAATCAGCTGCACTGGCGGGTTTCTGTGGGGCTTTTTCGCTGCATGACCATTTCTTCTACGTGCATGCTTTACAGGGGGTTTGAAGTTGTTAATATGGATGATATGGGTTGAAATAAAACTCGGTGGCGATTTATCATAGGTACAGTGGTAAAAGAAAAAAAGTTGACCAGATCTAGTTGGCCCTCCCTGGTCTCGGGATTCAGACTTTGAACTGCCTGTGTACTTTGTGACTGGGATACAATGACAATTTACATTGGCGTATGCTCACTGGAGGTCAGTTAATTCCATTAAATATGTTCGCGGGAAGACGCACATGGTATAAGAGCCTAAGAGGGACAGACATTGTTCTGTATCTATAGATATGTTATTTAAGTATATTTACAGATACGAATATTACATCAAATAAAGCCTAGAACGATGAAAATGTATTTGAATATAATAAGTTAGATTTAACTTCTGAGTCTACTATAATGCATTTGAGATGCCATGACGATTCTAAATCTGAACCAAATCTTTCAGATCAAAAGGTCAAAGTGGCCTCAAGAGGCAGATCCCTGCTGTTACGACCAACATAGACCATGTAAGTTCCCCGCTGGAGGAGCCAATCCTGCGCATTGGTGTCCCAAATGCTCAGGTCACGACGAGTCAAGCTGAAAGTGACAGTGGTCGACTTGCCAGACTTGATCAAGACCTTGTCAAAGCCGCGAAGCTGGCGAACAGGGCCGTTGGGAATACCAAGGTAAAGCTGAGCCACCTCTTTCCCATCAACGCTTCCAGTGTTCTTGACAGTGGCGGTCACCGTCACCAGCTCATCGAAGAGACGGGGGTTTCCACCCGGAACAATCGTTGCCTTGGCCGGGTAGGTGGAGGGCGAGGCGGACTTCTTCGACACCTTCAAGTTGGAGTAGTCGAACGTGGTGTACGAAAGACCGTACCCGAAGGCGTATTGAGGCTCAACTCCGTTCTTGTCAAAGGCCCGATAATCGATATAAACACCCTCGGTAAAGTCTGACTGAGGGAAGTACTTGAACTTGCCTTCCAGCTCCGCCGGCTCAAGCAGGGAGCCATAATCAGACCCGTTCTTAGCGACGGTGTAAGGGAGTCTGCCCGAGGGGTTAGAGTCTCCATACAGAATCTCCACCAAGGCACGACCGGTGTCTTGGCCAGGTAGATGGGCATAGATGATGCCAGTGACGTTGACGTGGTCTGCCCATGACTCGACGGTACGGATGCCAGCGTTGTGAGCAACCACAATAGTATTAGCGCAGTTGTTGGCGACGTTAGTCACGATGGAGTCGCTGTAGGAATCAGACAAAGCTTCACGGTCCAAGCCTTCGGTGGCGTAAGCGTTGATGAAGACAAGGCATACGTCCGAAGTGTAGTCCACCGAGGGGCTCTCAGAGGTGAAGTCCCAAAGAACAGACGAGCCATCGTCATAAGCCCGGCGTTGAATGGCGTCAATAGGGGCATCCACATAGGCGGGAGAATTGGCGCCAGAACCACCACCTACGTACTGGGTTCCATTCTGATAGAGATCTGATCTCGTTTCGGTTGATCCGAAGCTGAAACTGGAGACAAGGTTGAGACTCATCGGGCCATAGGCATCGTAGCCAAATACGGAGATCAGCTTCGGAGACTTGAGAGGGAGTGCCTTATTGGTGTTCTTCACTAGAACGTGGCTCTCGATGGCTGCTTGCAGAAGAACTGGCTTTGCCTCTTGGGAAGTTCCGATGACAGCTTGGTGAGCTGCACTTGCGCTGCTGGGCATTCCAACGCCAGGGTTGGTGAAGACAGTGTCCTGGTCCAGATAATACCAGGTCGCCATAAGTTTGTCAATGCATGTTAGTTTCTGTTAATGATAGAATTGTAGGCAGTCTGTATCCACATACCTCGTAATCATGTCATCCAAGCGTGAGGCCTCCATGGTTCCATTGGCGATAGCGGTAGTCAAATTGCTGTTCCAGGTCTGGGACGAAGGCATAACAACGTCTAGTCCAGCATTGGCACCGGCGATTCCAGCATGCTGAGCACCCCAATCAGTGATAACATAACCTTTCCATAGAACTTTAGCTTTTAATTTTAATTGACCAGTCTTTGAAGTGGGTTGTACCTTGGAAGCTCAGCTCAGTCTTCAACAGGCCATTGAGGGCCTTGCTGTTCTGGCATGCGTAAGAGTTGTTCAGACGGTTATACGAGCACATGATATTGGTAGCACCGGCAAAGATAGCATCCTGGAAAGGCCACATGTAGAGTTCGTGGATCGTCTTGTCGTCAATGTTGGAAGAGACTGACTGAATGGCATTGCCTTCCGAGTCCGTGGTTGGGTTGCGGTTTGTCTCTTGTTCGTTGCCGATAAAGTGCTCCTCAAGTGTCAAAATTGCAGCTGATTCAGACTCGAGACAGACATACCTTGAGAGAAGTAGCAACGTTCTGGGATTGAAGACCCTTGACTGATTCGGAGACCAAAATTCCACTCAGATAAGGGTCGGCAGCGAATCCTTCCCAATTACGACCACCGAGTGCCACGCGGCCGAGAGGACCAACAACGGGGCCCAGAATCATGTTCACGCCCTTCCTGCGGTATTCCTTGCCCATGTAAGTACCCCGATCATTGGCAAGATCACGGTTCCAACTGCAAGAGTAAACAATTAGGAGTCATGCAAATTACCAAACCGCACAGGGCATGATCGGGGAACCTACCTGGCTCCGACGGAAATTCCAGACGACCAGCCGTTGACATAGTCGGTTCCTCTCTGTGAACAGAAGTTTGTCTCAGTACAAAAGCTCCTTGAGCATCTGATGATGAGGCAGTGAAGAAGTCAATACTTACCAGACCATTTCCAGCGTCACTCACGCAGATACCCGGGAATCCCAAGCGGTCGATAGCTTGGATGTATCCAGAGCAGCCAGTCTTGGAAGAGACACCGGCAGTCAGGTTGGCCTTCTCATCATCAGAAAGTTTGCCAACGAAAGCTTTGGCCTTCTTGTAGGCAGAGGCCCAGTCCCCGGCACCGGTTCCCTCAGCTACTCAGCGAGTTAGCAGACACGTATGATAAGGCCAAGCAACCATATACATGAGAGAATTAAGACAGATATCATGGACATGCAAAAGACAACGTACGGGTTGGGTAAACAGCAGGGGAGTTGCCATAAAAGTAGGTGTCACTCGTGATGACATCCTCAGCTACGGCAACATTGCTAAACGTAAGACCAAGCACTAGACCTGCTTTTCCCCACGAAGTCACCATCCTAAACAGAATAAACGTGATTGTCTTGATTATGGTCTGTTCAGACTATGGAAGTTGGAGAAATGGAGGAAATAACGTTCCTTATATAGCCTCGAACCCTGTGCAAGTTATGCTAGTCAAATGCACAAGTTGATCAATCGATATAGTCACTCTTGACTATCATATCCTCTATCCCGTCTGTACATCTCCGCACGAGCTCACAACCCCGTTCGGCCGGGTATACATCGGCAGGACCCCACAAATTGTCTGCACACCATCAGCGGAAGATACCCCTCAAAAGGAGGGGTTTCTTCGCTAGCGGGTTTAGTCTAGCCGGATTCCCGATCAAAAAGAAAGTTCTGCGAGAATCTGACTGTGAACAGGTAGTGTTCTGAGGAGGTGGCTTGATGTTTACCAAGAATCGGGTTGATGTCTCCCGAGAACTGGACTTGCTATTTACTCGGACTGGTAGGAACGAAGCCTAACTAGGCCTATCTAACTCATTTAACGACCAAAAGGTATGTTCACGCCGAGTGGGGTGGAGAAGCTTTGAGTGTGGGGAATTTGCCCCGTGGGGTCACCATGAGCCTTCTTCGAAGCAGGGAAACCCCACAATATTCCGCTTACTCATAGGTAAAATCTTTCTGTCCAGACCCTACTACTCCAGATATCCCCGATATTAAGCCGGTTGGGCACAACGGCAAAGTCTTAGCTTGTTCAGAAGTGGTGTTTATCCTTCAAAAGGAACGTATTCACACAATGTGAAGCTTCTATTTGACTATTGTCTAATGTTCAGTTGGCAGCTACATGCTCGCTGCTAGTGGCTATAATTCAGAGTCTGCGCAACATTCCTTATGGCCTGTGAGCTTCAAAGCAGTAATGAATAATGATGATACTTTGGCTTTCGACAGGCGGGCGATTGTCCCGTGTACCAAGCTCAACCCCGCAAGCCTCTTTCAGCAGAGTCCAAGACTCTCTGCGCTCAAATGCCCGTGATTGGGCGTCCGGAGATATGCCCGGGTCTGTGTAGGACCATTTGCAGCAAAATACTCTTTTCGAGAATATTCCCTCTCCAGTCGCTACCCTGGTGCTCGAGCATTAGCTCAAAGGATTTGAGTTGTCTGCCGGGCAAGTGGAGGCACATTGTAGGCCGCATAGCTCATTCTTGTAAGTTGTCACTAACATCGATCACATGATGAGAACGAAGAGGCACTAAAAGCAGATACAACCTATTCGTGGCCCTAGGTTATTGTTGCCAGCAGGGGGGCTTCCATTAAGGCGTGTGGCTCTAGTCTCGAAGACATATGATAACTTTCGTAACAATAGAGAATCCTTAATAGAGAGGAGATCTTATTTGAGGCCCTTGGCACCATTTCCGCAGCCACAGTCGACTCTCTCACTGTCAGTCGATATTCCAAACGCTGACCATCGTCCAGCCCCTCCACCATCAGACTCAAGAACCGAACCGAGAACGCAAAGAGTTCTACTTCCTGCGGGTCCTCTGCCGGTGCCTACCCTGCAACAGTCACTGCCCTCATAATCATCCCTGCTCGCCGTACGGAAAAGACGGGATTCGACTTTATTGCGGCCTGCGGTCAAAAAGCAAAGAACGCTACGCCCGCGGATATTCCAGGACAATTTGAACCGAGCGCTGTCTTTTCTACGCGACGAACTACCTAAGAGACTCGTGCCGTCCCTCCGATGCATTTCCCCCAGAGATATCCAGCTTATATATACGAGCGTCCGCAGCCAGATACGAGGATATTATTTCCGCAGCTGCCAGAAGATGTGTCTGCTCCTTATGCGGGAAACTTGTACCCAACCCTAATGTCCACCGGATAGATAATGAGGATCCTTTGCTCCTGCCATTGAAACGGGCTCTTGATAACTGTGAATGTCTTTAGGCGCTCGCGTGTATCCCCTCATGGCTCGGTGCGCGTCGCGTGGGCAAGTAATGGAAGGTAGGTGGTTATAGTAGTTATATAGAATGTGGAGATATATGGCCTAATGGGAATACAGATAAATCAAGAGGGCCCTATTTTTTTTATAGTATTATAGATTAAGGATCTTTTAAATGTAGTTAAGGGTAAGGAATAGCCTAGAGGGGATATATAATAGCTAGTGTTACGGTGCTGATAGCTAGTTTCTTATTTGATTTTTATCTGCCTTCTTGCTTATAGATATATACTAATGTTCGTGAAATTTATAGACTCCTTATTCTATTAGCTATAGGCTAACTAGTAGCCCGATGAGGAGGTAGAAGTTATATAGATGGAAACACTAGGAATTAACTCTATTCCTATAATAAAGGTCTTTTAAGTTCCCGACCTCGAGGTGGTCCTCTAAAGAGTTTAGGGGTTAAATAGCTTGAACTACATCTGGATCTCGCCGATGAAGTCCTGCTCGAGGAAGTTACTGACGATATTAGTCGGCTAAGCCGCAGCCTCTTCGGCATGAGTGAGCCAGAGAAAATGAGGTTTGACGTGGACAAGCTGGGACAGTACAAGCTCAATGGGTGATAATGCTCTCTTGCGCTGGTTTCTCCTGGGCGGTGCCGCTGACCAGTTCAAGATACAAGCCAGTCGCCCGCAACTTCGGAGGCATCAAAGGCCAGCGTGACGGTTTCGAGAGCTACGCGGTAAGCACTCACTCCACACAGCCTGGCCCCCATGAACTGAAGACAGAGATGGGTAGATCTCTTCCGACCACCCCGCTCCCCCGGTCGTTGCCCGATCCCAGCACCGTCTGGCCGAATGCCAATCCATCTGCTTGGGCCTCGCCCAGGTCCTCTTCGAAACGCTCTCCGTCGCCTGCCGATTACCTGAGGAGAGCTCATTCCAGTCCTGTCACTCGAGGGTATGGCCTATGTCAAGCAGCATTTCGGTCGTGCTGTGCCTCTCAGCGATGACTCGTCGGGCTACATGCTTGCGAGTTGGCAAAAGTCCTTGATCACTTCTATCCTGTCGGCTGGGACCTTCTTTGGTGCCTTGATTGGTGGTGAGGCTGCTGAACGGATTGGTCGTCGTCTCGCTATTATGATCTCTTGTTACATTTTCGCTTGTGGTGTGGCTGGCCAGGTGGCCTCGCACACCGTCACTGGTCTGGTTTTGGTGTCGGAGGTGTGTCCGCTACAGTCGTCCTGTACGTCTCCGAGATCAGTCCTAAAAAAATCCGTGGTATGCTGGTCTCGGTCTACCAGTTCGCTGTTACCATTGGTCTTCTTACGGCATCGGGCGCAACCCAGGGCACCTCCAATCGGGACGATTCAGGCTCGTACCGTATTCCGGTCTCGCTTCAGCTGATCTGGGCTGCAATTCTTGCCTTCGGCTTGTTTTTCCTCCCTGAGCCGCCTCGTTACCTTGTCAAGGCTCAGGAGCTCGAGAAGGCTGCTGTTGCCCTATCGCGTGTTCGTGGCCAGCCGGCTGATTCTCCATTCATCCAGTCTGAGCTCGCTGAGATCAAAGCTAACTGGGAATACGAGTCTCAACTAACCAACACATAGTGGCTGGACTGCTTCAAGGGCGGCCTCAGCAGTCCAAGCGGCAACCTCCGCCGTGTCTTGGTTGGTGTTTTCACACAGATGTTCCAACAGTGGACCGGCGTGAACTTCATCTGTATGACTTCTCTGCTTCCACCGAGAACTTGTTCTGATCAAGAAAATTAACACTTTGATGGTCTACTACGGAACCGGCATGTCGAACTCCTTCCTGATGTCCACCATCATGAATACCGTCAACGTCGTGGCCACCCCCATCTCATTCTGGACTATCGAGCGCTTTGGCAGACGTACTCTGCTTTTGTACGGAGCCGTGGTGATGGGCGTGTGCGAGTTCATCGTGGCCATTGTTGGCACCGCCGATGAAGGCTCCAAGGCCGCTAATATGTGCCTGATTGTCTTTACCTGCATGTACATTGCTGCATTCGCTTCGACCTGGGGACCGGCCCGCTGGGTCCTGGTTGGCGAAATCTTCCCCCTGCGTATTCGTGCCAAGGGTGTCGCTCTGTCGACTCATCCAACTGGCTCTGGAACTGCGTACGTTCAAAAATCCCATCCGCTGATTACAGAAAGTTTTATTGCTAACACACATTGGTACAGATCATTGCCATTGCCACTCCCTATATGGTTGACGAGGATAAGGGCGATCTCAAGGTGAAGGTGTTCTTCGTCTGGGGCGGATGCCTGGTCTTCTGCTTCCTCTTCGCCTAATTCTGTGTCTCTGAGACCAAGGGTCTTTCCCTGGAGCAGGTTGATCGCATGCTCGAGGAGACTACTCCCCGTACTTCGGCTGCTTGGAAGCCCCATGATACTTTTGCTCATGACATGGGTCTGACTGACAAGGATGGCAAGACTGTCGAGGAGACAGAGGTTGTTTAATGATTGGAAAGTCTAATGCGCCATGAGTCTAGGGTTATGTCCCAAGGTGGGGTAGAGGAATATTGCTTTTCGCGAATCCTACATATTGACCTCTCAATGAAGATTTCTGGCATTTTGATTGAGGTCAAATTAATGTTAGTGGCAGTGGCACATAAAGTGTATCACAAAAGATGCTGGATGATGCAGCGTGGATTTGATTGGTAGGACGGCAAGCTGCTCGTGGAGTTCACCTCGTCTAGTTGACCTGGTTGAGTATAGTTGACGATGCACGGACGTGTGAATAAGACGGGAGTGTGCAGATACGGCTTACTGCCACTCCGACCACATTCGCGAAATTTACCAGGCGTAGATGTGAGTGGCTATCGCGGCCATTATTCGACCTATCAGATCACCATTGAGGGACTCCCTCACCTTTCCAGAGCCTCAGTCATGAGCCGCGGAGTAAGCTCAGGTTATGCAGGGGAACCCAGCTGACCGCACACCTGCTTGTTAGGGTTTGTTGGGCCGCGTCGGACAGACCGGCCACATCTTCCAAGGGATGCGATGAAATAGAATCTTTTCCGCTTCTCTTCTCCCTACTGCGCCACCATGGATTCTCTCGACTCCCTCCGCCATCTCGTACAAACTCACCCACTGATCGACAACCATGCCCACAACCTGTTGAGCTGCGACGTAGCTACCGACTACGATAGCTACCCGCTCGAGTCAATCACCTCCGAGGCCCACGGTCGCGCCTTGGAAAATGCTCGTACCACCCTGCCATTGATTCGCGCCGTGAACCAGCTGGGTGAGCTCTATGGCGCCCCATGTGCCAACTGGGATGACGTGCTCGCCGCGCATACGCGCTGGGTGCAGGAGGATTATGACGGGTTGATCCGTCGCAGTCTCGAAGGCACGCACATGCTTCTACTCGATGACCTACTATCGGACGAGGATGTCGAGTCATACGACTGGCACGACCAGTTCACATGCTCGCCGACAAAGCGCATCGTTCGCATCGAGGCTGTCGCTGCTTCCCTGTTGCGCGACATTATGAGCGTAGAGCGCAAACCCGGCGAGAGCGTGTGGAGCATATTCCGCGCCAAATTCCTTGACGCGCTTGACCACGCCATGGCCGACCCAGCCGTCGTCGGATTCAAATCGGCGATCTGCTACCGCACCGGGCTAGACGTTGACCCGTATTCCCCGGACGAGGATCTGCTGACAGCCTCGCTTCACCGTACCCTTGATTCAGGGACGAGGAAATCCGGATACCGGGTCGAGGAAAAGCCACTGAACGACTGGCTTGTTCAGCAAACTCTCAAGCTCATCACGTTCCGGAAGAGAGCCGGTGTGGTCAAGCCGCTCCAGTTTCATACTGGGTTGGGCGATAATGATATCAATCTTGTCAAAGCTAACCCTGCGTACCTGCAGCCTCTCATCGTTCAGTACCCCGATGCGCCGATCGTGCTACTGCACTCAGCTTATCCGTATACGAGAGATGCGGGATATCTTGCATGTGTGTATCCAAACGTCTATCTTGATCTTGGTGAGGTGTTTCCGATGGTGAGCCGCGAGGCCGAGGAGAAGATTTTGCGCGAGAGCTTAGAGATCACGCCGATCAACCGTTTACTTTGGAGTACGGATGGTCATTTCTTCCCGGAGAGATATTGGCTGGCCAATAAGCAGTTCCGGCAGGCTTTACAGACTGTAAGTAACAAAAGAGTGTAAATCTAAGTCCCGTTCGTGCTGACCAGGTCTCTCTACAGGTTCTCGTTGACTATGTTCAACAAGGCGACTATAATATCACTCAGGCCAAGGCAGCCGCCGCCGACATCCTGTTTCACAATTCAAATAAGCTGTACTGTTTGAACCAGACAGCACAGTATACACCTGGGGCTATTCAGCGGTCATCTTTACTCAGCGACGCCCAACTTTCCCGGGCGTCTGATTCACTAGACGCATTTCTGCAAATGAACTCAGACATCGAGTACATCTGGATGCAATGGATAGACTATACAGCGACAACGCGGGTCCGCATACTCCCACTCCAGGAGTTCATTCGAATTGCTAGGAAAGAACGGCGCATTGGCATCTCACTAGCAGTAAAGTGGATGCTGCAAGACGACACAGTTACTCCAGGGGGGTCTACAACTGGGCAATTCTACATGGAGCCGGACCTTTCCAGCCTATGCCGCAATGGAAGCATGGCAGCACCAGCGTCTCCCAGCGCAACTGTGATGACCTTCTGGCGATCAGAAGAGGATAAGCAGCTCGAAGGTTGCCCCCGCACTACTCTTCAAAACATCGTTGCAAAGCTGCACACCAAACACAACATCGACGTCCTCTGCGGCTTCGAAATCGAGGTTGTGTTCCTCAAACCACTCACAAGCCAACAAACCGGCGAAGTGACAGGTTATGCACCCGCAACGAAAAACCATTCCTGGTCCCAGATGAACGCCGACACACGCCAAATGGTTCCAATTCTGGAGGAGATTAATCGGACGCTGGTGTCTATGGGTATTCACCTCCAACAATTCCACGCCGAGTCTGCGCCGGGCCAATTCGAATTCGTCCTCCCACCCGCCAAACCCCTGGCCGCTATCGATACCCTCATCGCTGCCCGGCAAGTTGTCACGGCCGTGGCTGAGCGACATGGCCTTCGCGCAAGTCTGCACCCCCGTCCCTTCCCGAACGGAGCTGGGAGTGCTGCGCACGCTCATGTATCCATAAGTCCACCCGCGCGCGAGGGTGCCTTCCTTGCCGGCATTTTGAAACACTATACTTCTATCGTGGCCTTCACATTGTCCCAGGACGCGAGTTACGACCGCGTACGTTCGGGGATCTGGTCTGGATCCGAGTGGGTTGCATGGGGATTCCAGAACCGCGAGGCGCCCGTGCGCAAGATTGGCCCCGGTCACTGGGAGTTCAAGTCTGTTGATGGCGTTGCCAATCCATACCTGGCTGTGGCTGCGCTGCTTGCGGGTGGCTTGATTGGCCTCGAGGAGAATTCGTCCCTGACCGTGAAGGAATGCACCGGTAAGATTTGCGCCACATAAACCACCATTGAAGGATATATTCTTTTCCGACTGACTAATTCATGTGCTCTACAGTGGATGCCTCACACCTGACTTCTGCTGAGCGATCTGCGCTGGGTATTACGACCCCGCTTCCCAAGTCTCTGGCCGAAAGTATGAATTTACTTTTGGAGAACGAGAGGCTGCAGAGCGTTTTGGGCAGGGAACTTGTCCAGAGTTACCTTAGTGTCAAGCGCGCGGAATCAGAACGCTTACAGGGCATGGCTGACGATGAGCGTCGGTTATGGCTGCTAGAACGCTATTAGAACCTGAGGATATTGGTCGCAATATAGTTTATCCACGAGTCTCCATGCTTTGAGCCGCATTCTCAGGCGTACTCGACAGGCAGACTTCAATCTCCTCGAAAAGCAATCATGATTTGGTCATGTAGTCCTCGAGTGTTGGAAAACTTCCCAGCTTCTGACTCACGGTCACGAAGACTCCTTTCCGGCTACCAAGCCAACTCTGTCAATTCCCCGACGCTATGAAGCTCTGTAATCATTGACTCATTCCTCCCTTTGACTTGATACGGCTAGTTCATCCGCTTCGACCAAGTGGGAGAATAAGTTTACCCATTCATAACTGCTGTTGAGTACCCCCGCCCTGCCATCCTCAAATGGAGGTACTTCCGATGTAGCCCACAGTTCGGCTTTAAGCCGCTCGCCAAGTGTTTTAGCATTGCAACCCAGCTCATTTTGAGCTACAAACCCACCAACCAACATTCGTCGGTGGCCAATCGCTTGTAGATACACGGGCGTCCTTGAATGCATTATTCATCGGGAAAAAAACTCCCCGTATCCGGATGATCCGCGAACCCCTTTGCCTGTTGCTTTGTACCTTAATCTTAACTCTATATACTTTGATCTTATCTAGACCGGTACTTGTACATGAGTTGTGAGGTGGTTATGTGCAACGAGGTAGCCAATCATCTTATACCAATACAATAAATATAGATGAACACGAGAATTCAGAAGACAAGAAGACTGTTTTCCCCGAGAAGAGGGCGTTTTTGCCTTTGTGCAGAGTGCTTACTGCAATAAGCGGCATCCATGTCAGCTTCCTGCCAATCTTAAAATGCCGCGTCATCCCCAGGTGGGTCCGCAAACGAGGTTATTGCCGAACATAAGGTTGTCAGCTTGAAGAAAGAGTATATAAGATGTCAACAAAGGGGTCTGTCGAGCAAGCTACAACTACCAGGTTCAAAGAAAATATTGTACCATCATGAAGTTCAGCGTTATCCCTTCGGTTTTGGCTCTTGCCTCCTGTGCGCTCGCCGCCTCGGGGACGTTGAAGCCGTTTTTGAAGCGCAACCCAACTGGTTCCTTCAGCCTCGTCGCATACAGCCTTGAGTCCAGCGTTGTTGACATTTTCTACTCGGATGGTGTGTAATGGTTGCTTGGAATACGATTTCGATCTTCTAACGACGATGTTATAGGCATCGCTTATGCTGGCGATTCATCGAAGTGGACCTACGGATCTGTTACCACAGATGTTACCTGTAAGTTGTTTAAGAACTTCTCTAGAATTTCATTTCAACTATGCCCTTTTCGTGAATAACTTGCTCACTCGCTCTTTAGTCGTTATCGAGGACACGGAAATGATCACCACTGCCACCACTTCCGGCGTGACTCTCGACTCCGACACCCTGTTTTACATTCGTCCCACTGCCGATGAGGTCCTGCCGGTTGGCTTCACCGGAAATGGCGTCACTGCGCCTGACGATGCTGTCACCACCAACTTCATCTTCTATGGCACATACTTGATGTGGGAGTATGATGATGGCTCGTTGTCGGACTCGTTCCGGGCCAAGGAAACCAACGTGACCGGTGTCTACGAGCTCTACTATGATTTCTCGAACCTGTATCCGTCTGGATATAAGAATCCGATTGTGAAGTCGTCATCTTGAGGAGTCAAGTTGTGAAAGACCTGGTCTGGATGGGCTTCTTAAGCGGACGATAGGCATTCATCGAGAATAGGGACTTGAGTCAGCATTTAGGTAGAGCACTGGCATAAAGATGTCTTCAGAGTGGAATCCAACATACACTAGTTCGACCCACCATGTCCAAATACAAGATAGTCATGGAGCGACCTACCTAGCATGCAGCCTATTCACTGGGAAATCCCCTTATTGAACTACTGTAGAAAAAAACAGAGGAGGCATATGATAAAATCCAAAGAGACGAGGAATTATTGCTAAGAAAAAAAAAATGCAAGACTATCATCTGGCCCCACGTCTTGGCGCTAGCGATGGAGAATTTCCAGACCCTCTGTCGCACGCTGCCCATCACCGATCGAACGCTTTTAGTGCGAGGGTCGTTTGTTGCCTTGCATTAAGCGCGTTCAATTTGATATTGATCAATTAACTATCACAGGTGTCGCGTACTACTCTTGGTTTTTTCGACTTAGTGCGGGTTGTGTAACAAGAACTGATTCCACGAATCATAGTGCGCCGTCTGCAGGTTTTAGGTAGCCCATACTAGAACTGTTATTTTATCATTGTGTTGGACGATGTGTTTCGCGATATCGTCGAACGGGAACTCGATCTAACAGCAGTATGACCATATAGACTACTATCTCAACTGTACCCTACCTACCTACCTACCTACTTACCCTCTTCCCAATTAGATTTAAAGGGAATCGGTGCCTTTCAAGATAGTGGATTGAAAGACAATTTTTCTGGGGAGATCGCGAGTCAGGTTTCTAACCAGATTTGGCCCCTACTCATGGGGTCGATACGGACTGTTTCTATGGCTGCATACCCCTGCGCGAACCCCTACGTCGATTTGATAAGCTGTCCCAGGCATGCAGTCATAACAATCTATTTATCGGAGGGACCAGGCCCTATACCTGCCGGCCTTTAAGGCTATTGTTTAACTCCGTTATTTAATTCACCGGTTAAATCCGCAAGTGTCGGGGTTAAGTTTCGTGCAATTCTATGGTATGGCCTCCTGGATGTCGAAGCCGAAGCGTTTAGAGAAAGAATATATTAGACATAGGTAGCGCACTGGTCGTTTTATATTGGAACAAATCATGATATTCCATATCAACAAAAAATCGCATTCAGTGAAGACCGATTCATACGCTTCTACTGTGTTCGTTTTTGCACCGAAAGTCGCTCCTCGTATTCACAAATTGTTACAAGAAAATTGCCCGATTTCAATACCATCCCCCGCCAAATCTGACCCCCGTTTCAAGCTCCAGTGCTAATATGTCCAAGAATCACCTTCAGTACCAGCTGTCCGAAAAAGGTGGTCAGTTTACTCTAGTCTCCGTCTCCACCCCGCTCCCCGGACCGAACGAGATATCTATCTGTACCAAAGCCGTGGGATAGAATGGCCTGGATTGGAAGAATCGTGCATTTGGCATCATGATCCAGGCCTGGCCCGCTGTGCTAGGAGTTGACGCAGCTGGTGTTGTTGAGGCTGTTGGTGACAAGGTCACGGCCTTTCAACCAGGCGATGAAGTATTTAGCCTAGCCGGTATGGAGCCCAAGGCTGGTGCTTTCCAAGAGACTTTTACTGTGCCGGTGCATTTTGTTGGCAAGAAACCTTCTGCGTTGACCTTCGAGGAGGCAGCATCACTCCCGTAAACTGTGTCAAGCTCGTAAAAATTAAGTGTGCTGACCCGTTGATAGAATTGTAACCGTCACTGCCGCTGCAGCAGTTACGGTGGGATTACGTTTGCCCTTGCCACATCTTGATCCCACAGGTACCAGCGAGTATAAGCTGGAATCTATTCTCGTCTTGGGTGGTAGTTCCGGCATCGGTGCAGCCGCAATCCAGTACTTGCGGCTGGGCCTTGCCTGATGCAACTATTCTTACCACCAGCTCAAGGCAGCACCATGAGCGCCTACTTTCACTGGGTGCTACTCGTTCCTTTGAGAGACATACTCAGGATGATCCCACTGAAATCAGATCTTCGACTTCCCATGGTGTCGGTGTAGACGCCATTATCGATCCGGTCGCAGCTGCAGCCAATCAGCCCGCGGTCTTCGCCGCACTCAATCCAAATGGACCACAACTCTACTCGCAGGTTGTCACCGGTCAGAATGTGACAGTTCCAGAGAAAGTCAAGGCATCCGTGCTCTTTGGTCGCCAGACTTTTGGCACCAAGGGCGGGATGGCGGTGCTGCAGGGTTTATCTGAATTTCTGGAGGAAGGCAAATTCCAGCTCCCTACCAGAGTCGAGGTCGTAGGCGGTGACTTTGAGGCAATTCATCCTGCTTTGGAAAAGTTGATGAGAGGCGGTGTCAGTGGCAACAAATATGTAGTCGGTGTTTAAGAGAGAATGGTGCTTGGGTATATTGGCCTCGTGGTGAAGCGATTTACATCACTGGGGAGGTGCTCCGCCTATTTGTGTTCCATTCTATTACCAGCCTTGAGACGGCCTCTACTTTAGGAGTTGATCTTTGTTGAGGAGATGTACGGAGTATGGCCGGGTCTCCTCTTCAATGGATGTTTCCTTTTGCATCGCAAAGCATGCACGGAGGCTGACAAGCTTCGGCGGGCAGCACAATGCGACAAGATAGATTCAATCAATCAGATTCAGAAAGAGTTCTCTTCTTCTTGATCAGCTTGCTCAACAAAATGTCTTGTACCTCAAGGGTAGGAAGGCGTTCACCGAAGGTGGACTTTGGAGCGGTAATGTTTATGCGTGGAGTGTGGATGCACTGTTTCTACCCGCCGTGTCAAATACGACCCATCCGCCCCTCTTATGACCAGGCCCCCTACCGTGCTCCATTTCTTCCAAGCGTCAACGACCCAGCATGTCACTGATAAAGTGGTGTAACCATTGGCCAGAAGGTATTCCCTCCTATATTCGCCGCCAAGACCAGCCTGAGGACGATGTGGAATCCGCCACTCGCGCTTGGAGGTACTTTGTTCGCGAGCTGTGGACCGACAGCGTCGCCGCGGATCAGCAGAGACAAGCTCTGATCGAACGGTGGGCAACTGCTGACCAAGAAACGCGCGATGTAAGCCTCAAACCCACAGAATCGAGGATCTGTTCGATTCGATTCCGTAAGAAAGCAAGCCTTATCCTCAATCTGACACTCAGATAGAGCTATGAGTCTCGAGCGCCCGCGGATGAGCCTGTTTTCGAAGACACTGAAAATGTACGCATAGTGCTCTTTGTCTAAGCTATACGGGCCTCACTGACCCCGAACTAAGACGGCTGTCTTGAAGGTATGCTAAACTACAGGCTTAATGATTTTTATGTCTGTATCTCCGAACGGACTCCCGAGAAGCAAGCTCTACTCGCGAAGTGTATTCTTGCATTATTCGCATGGGATGGCGGCTACGAACACCTGACCCAAAATATTTCAATATTGACGCCTTTCGAAGACAACCAAGGGGATATCTTGGACATCTTCAAGTTCCGCCAAAGTGTGGCCCGACCTGATTTCCTGGATATGCACATGGCGCAGGATGGGACCGTCTTATTCTCAGACGATGTTCCAAAGCTGATTATTGATGACCGCACTCTTGGAAATGGACTGGCACTCTGGGTCCAATTCGCAACAAACGGCACGAGGCAGCGAGCTTACCGGGTTCAGATGCTCATCGACGACTTTCCGGACTTGTTTCGCGAGGTGCATTTAAATCAGGAGCCATTGGAGATTGTACTGGATCAGATGGAGGAGGAAGAGGAGCATGAGAATCCAGAGGTGATTCTAGAGAACGATCCGTGAGTGCTTTCAAATTTCTGTTAATATAGGGTAATGCTGACGAGTGTCCAGTGTGGATATGCGACGTCCGTTCGCGGAGGCGTATCTTGTGGGAGCATATGATGGGGAGAACGGTCATGAACGGAAGAAGCGCGACCTATGTGATCAAGTTGATCGATATGCGTTTGTGTTCCGGCAAGCTGAGAATCTAGGCAACGGTCTCGCGATTGGATATGATCTGGAGCGAATACTTGCAGACGAGGGAGGTCCGCTGAGAATCATGGAAATGTCATTCAGTTAACCAACACTTACCCTGTATACCTAATGATTATTTCTTTTCCGATGCCATATACGTATCATCATCTATAACTCTGGCTGAAATCGTGTGAGACGAGTATCTAGAAAATGTTTTAGATTGCTGAGAGCCCATTCTGGTAACGTTATGTTCAGTTGCCCTCGCTTCTGTTGACAAAAGGATATGAGCTTACGGCGCCGGGTTTACAAAGAGAGGAGCTGAACCTAATGCTCGGAGCCTAAAGCTTGCCAACGAGAAACAGAACATCCCCGAAGCATAGAAAAGGGACAAAGATGCCTTGATCGAGGGAGTTGCGATGGCCCTGCAAAATCTGCCACGAGTACATAATCTTGCCGAAGGGGAGGCCGTCCACACTGGAATCCCGCGAGTGTTATATCTAGACAGACTTCGAAATATCATTCGTGAGGGTCGTATTATTGATCCCGAGATCGATGATGTCTTTAATGTAGTTAGTGGTTGGATAAAAACTAATGATTTGCTGCAAGGCTCGACGGGTGGTGAGAAGTATGAGTCAATGGCGAGTTGTGTCGGGGTTTATAGCAGTTGACTGAAGAGGATCTTGCAGACGCTATGTCTCCTCTATGAAGCACTTTTAAAGTGTTCAGTTAGCTTATTCCTCTGATTGTGAAAAGTGTCGTGAGATAGTAACTCCTCAAAACCTACCTGTTAAGTTCTGCGTATCGGTGTAGGAAAATAAGACAATTGATTCGTGGAAATGATATAATACTCACCCCTGATCGCGCGAGGCTAAAGCGGCGCGCACCCTAAACTCACTCGGGCGGCACCCACCTAGCTATTCTCTGCACATAAGCCACACGCCAGCCAGGTAGTAGTAAAGTGGGTTACCGTATGTGAATCCTCAGTGTTGTGCAACTTTCAGTACATACGACCATAGGGTGTGGAGAACAGGGCTTCCCGTCCGCTCAGCCGTACTTAAGCCACACGCCGGCCAGTTAGTAGTATGGTGGGTGACCACATGCGAATCCTGGCTGTTGTATGTTTTTGCGTTTTTTTTGACGATGGCTTTCTTTCCATTTATGTACGCCTCCTCGTTTCATTCATAACCAGTATCAAGTCACGAGAGTTGCTACCATACGAAGCTCCCGTACCTATCTTCGCTATGGGTAAGAGCTTGGGTTCTACGCTGATACATTCAATCGTGCTTCGAAAAGACAGTAAATTTCACATAGCTCAGAGATAAAATACCCGCACTGGAGTGGCAAGGATGCTCTTCCGAGAACTCATTCGTCGTCAACTCTGATGAGTACCGTTTTCACCTCTAAATAG
The DNA here is from genome assembly GCA_037043885.1 of Penicillium goetzii. Taxonomy (NCBI): domain Eukaryota; kingdom Fungi; phylum Ascomycota; class Eurotiomycetes; order Eurotiales; family Aspergillaceae; genus Penicillium; species Penicillium goetzii. Next base: position 179,299 of record JAWLST010000043.1, read on the forward strand.
TTGTCCATGCTAACAGTCCAGCCCTCGCGGCCAACGCCACTCGCTTTATAGCCGCCAAAAGGCATATCAGGAGCGCCAGTAGGGCTCGTACAATTCACGCCAACGCTACCGGAATCCAGTTTCTTTGCCATGCGGAGAGCTCGACTGACGTCCTTCGTGTACACTGCAGCATAGAGCCCATATTCAGTGTCGTTCGCCTTGGCCACGACTTCGTCTTCATCTTTGAATGTATTGATGTTCACGACTGGTCCAAAGATCTCTTCCTTCATGATCTTGGAATCTTCTGGTGTTTCAAGGAAGACAGTGGGCTGAACAAAGAATCCACTTTGATGCTCAGACGGCTCAGATCCCAGTACCATCTTGCCGACCTTCTTACCCTCTTCGATATAAGACTGCACCTGCTTGTATTGGATTCCATCAGCCTGTGGGCCGTGGTTCGTACCAGGTAGCAGTGGGTCGCCGCTTTTGATCTCGGCAAAGCTTTTCTGGAACAGCTCAATGAACTTGGGAGCGATTGATTCGTGGACATAGATGCGGGAGTTGGCCATGCAGACTTGGCCACTGTTCCACTGAATGCTGTGCTTGGTCTCCTTCACGGCCCTTTCAAGGTTTGCGTCTGGAAAAATGATTGCCGGTGACTTCCCTCCCAATTCCAGAATGACGTTCTTCAAGTTAGACTTGGCGGATGCTTGTTGAATGAGCCGGCCAGTTCTACCAGACCCCGTGAAGCTGATCACACGGATATCCATGTGATGCGATAGCACATTGCCTGAAATGTGGCCATGGCCTGAAATGATGTTGAAAACACCAGGTGGGAAGCCGGCCTTCTCGACCAGAGTCGCGATTTTGGCAGACTGGGAAAGCATTTAGCATTTATGTAGCCCCACGTCCTTCACGCCATCAAAAGACTTACTGTGAGTGGGGCCTTCTCGCTGCTCTTCACGACGACCGTGTTTCCTGCCATTAACGCGGGCGCAGACTTGTTAATCAAGAAAAGCACCGGTACATTCCAAGGAATGATGGCACCCACGACACCATATGGCTGGCGTAGGGTCATGTTCAGAAAGCCAGGCGTATTCAAGCTCGATGTTCCGAGAGCATGATGGCCAGATTCGGCGTAATGGTTTAATGAGTTTGCGGCCACGTAGGACTCGAAATAAACAGAAACCGGACGGCCCATGGACAGAGCTTCAATCTCAGCCAGCTCATCGTGAGACTCGATGATCAAAGCAGCCAGCTTCTTGAAGTAGACACCCCGGGCAGAGGGCGACAGAGCGGACCAGGCAGGAAATGCAGCCTTTGCCGCGGCCACAGCCGCGTTCGCATCTTCTTCGGTTGCTTCAGAAACTAGAGCGAATAACATTAGCCATGACTGCCATGATTGAGTTGAACATGAGGTTTGATCAATTTACCCTCGGCGAACTTTTCATTTGTGGTGGGAGAAATCAGATCGAACTTGCCGCCATCAGACGCGTCCACAAACTTTGATGAGAATCAGAATCAATGCGGTTATCAAAGGACCCGACGAAAGCAGTGAGTGTTTCGAATCAAACCTTTCCATTGATGAATAGTCGTGTCTCGAAAGACTTGACCTTCGGGTCCTGCTTAATTGTCATAGCGGCGCTTGTTTCCTAGGAATGTGGTGAGGACAAGGGGAGCGCTTCCCAGTGAGAAAAAGCGGGGGTTTAAAAGAAAGTCCTGAGTAATCTTGACATTTCAAGGTTCACCAGACACGGCAATTTCAAAATGGACTTTACCGTTGCCTCGGTGTGTTGAATCCGACGCTAAGAGTGGAAATACGCTTGGACAGCACAAGATCGTCAACCCCGCGGCTGATAGCGGGGGAGATAAATTATGTACCACCACTACCACCGTACCACGGCATGAAAACCTAATAGTTAATCGAATCATATTGCTTCGTAGTCGATCCATATACTCAACTAGGAAATAAACAGTCGCCAGATACGCGTAGTTACTCGTGCTCTTATGCAATCTCACAACATCGCCGTGATTACACCCTGTGTCCCTGTCCAATCTAGACAAGCTCTTCCAGTTGCCAAGCAAGGAGTTTCAGGGCCGGGTAAGCTGGTCCAACTTCCCCGTTGGGATCTCGACGACACCACCACGCTTCAATTTCTCGCTGGTCAACAAAATTGCCGTGTAAACCCAGCCGCAACTTCAGAGGAAGGTGTATAATCGCCAGGGGTCCTTCTTTTAAATTCTGCGCGTCCACAATCACTATATCATTTCGAAAAACATCTAAGCGATTGACAAGGGCAATGATCCACCCTTCACCCTCCTCGCCGCTATTTTTAGGAATAAATGTTGGTTCCTGGAAGGTCGCTCGCGGTCCTGCCCAGAGCACGTCTTCACTCTTCTCATTCCAAGTATAGTGACCTAAGCAATTGAAGAGTCCTCCAGCTGGGGAGCCACATTTAGCAGCGTCGTATTCTCGAGCTGGATCTATCTTAGCCTGCCAAAAATGGTAACACTTTTCGGCGACGAACCGATCAGCAATGCGAGAGAATTTACCACTGGTATCCCAGTGGATCTCAAAACTGACGTGAGATCCCGTTCGGCTTTTGGGGTCAAACACCCAACGGTGAGTAATGCTCTGTAGGCGATTTCTTGCTTTCAGGGTACTTGCATCTTGCCCATGAGGAGGAAAGAAGAAGAAAACGTTCCCATCGGCGACCGTCAGATCGATGACCACATGTCCCTCCTCGTTTTCGTAGCAGCCGGCGACATGACCGTGAAATCCTGTGTCTAGGTGTCAGCCCTGTCTTGACAACTTCCATAGGAAATGACCCACCGTCATCAGATTTTAGTCAGACATATCTTCGGGTTTCCCTCCTCTTCTAGGGACAATGCCATACCATTGGCTTTCACTCGGGTCCCATGCCCAATGATTGCCTCCCTTTTTCAGTTGATCAACCGAACATTTGAGAGGTGTCAACGGAAAGACAACATAATTCTTGGAGATTCCAGAATCATGGATCATCCCACAGAATGGAGATTGGTACCATGCCTCCTCGGTTTTCGATCCGTGGGCATCAATCGTGTACACAAAAATATCGCAAGATCCGTCATTTCCATTTCCACCCGCTTCGTAAGCAAAGCAAATCATTTCACCCGTATTGGGGTCAAACTTTGGATGGGCAGCAAATGTAGGAGACTGCACTTGGCCCTCGAAATCGTATCGATCAATGGTTTCCGAGGTGGTTGGGTCTAGCGCATATGGACAGCCATCCTCCTTCGACGCTAACAGCATTCCTCGCCAAAAAGTAATGTTGGTGTTTGCCACTGTTCTGATAACACCTTTGACAGATTCAGAATCCGTGATGGGTTTCGATATTTGCCGAACAGGCTCTTTCTAGCATCAGTCTTTGCTATGAACCTATCGGTCTTCACATAGTGTTGTTGGAAATCCGCATGGCCATCTTGAATTTGAATCGTCGTCATACTTCCATCCCCGCTGAAATGAATATCTTCTTCGAATACGGGAGGGATCCTATGATCAGGTTGGATCCGATAGAAAGTGCCGTTGATTTCTAGTGGAATCGTTCCATCAATCTCAAGATCAAACACATCGCCCTCATGTCTGGATGGCGCATTAAACGTTTGGAAAACTGGAGTGTTTGGGAATTTGACTTGGTCTCCCTTCTTCCGACCGTCAACATAGGGATAGTCGACCGAGTTTAGCAATCTCGTAGATGTGAGCCATGTTGTGAATAGTAGCACAAAATTAGCCTTTCATATTGGATGGTCCTGAATCCTATCAGGTTTTCCTCTTATCCGAGGGGCCCAATGATTTGTCGGTTTGTTGACCCCGATGTTAGCCAGGCGTTATGGGTTTCTCCTACTTGGGGTGTCGGTTCAATGCATCCGAGATTTGACCAAGATGCGGGAATGTCCCTTGAAGGAGGAGACTCAGAGGACAATAAAATGACATTACTCCGTATGCACCACTGAAGCTAAAGTAACTAACAGATTGTAAACCCATGTTCATCCCTGAACGATATCACATCGTGAATACTGTCCAAGCCTGCTGCTGCTGCTGAGTTCGAAGCGTGGCCGGGTAGGTAAAACTCCACGAATCTCTAGCTAACATCCCAACATAAAAGAATGCCAGTTTCATACTAATCGTTCCTCGGGAGGGATTATATCTCTCGTCATGATAAAAGACCGGTGAGTATTCAAGGCCAATCCCATCTGGCAACGATACCTGGCGTAGAAAGACGGTCTGGTTGTAATTGGAAAGGAAGCCGTATTTGATGTCCATCTCCTTCATGGAACGTGCAAGTTGTCCTGAAATATTAGTTAAACTTGGAAAATGGACCAAGGAACAGACTTACCAATTCCACGCCGAAGTCTCACATCATTTACCGAGTCCATATCCCCTACCATCAGCTCGATGTCATGCTGGTCGATCCAGGACACTCTCACTTCACCCAGAACTCTTGTTCCACCTTTCCGCGCGATAATAATCGGGCTTGGCGCCCGTTCATCTGGTATGACATATGGCTGGCACTTGAAATCCGCAAAGACAAGGTCGATCTGCTGCTCTTTGAACACAAAACCCAAATCGTCACCAATCCTGTTCTGAAAGCGTATCCACACCCCAAGCTCGGATGCAACTTCGTAATATTCAATATCAATTTCGCCTGGAGTAGAATGATCAATTGTGGTTTGACTCCATGGCTGGCGTTGAGAATCGGAGAGGATGTCGGATTCAAAGCCGGTCCATGGTTGCAGGCTAGCGACATACTTGATATCATGCGGGGCGATGCAGTCGGTGCGCTCTAGGCCAATTTTCAGATCAGGCAAGGCTTCCAAAAGGAGGTCGGACGCTGATTCTAGTGAGGCCATCCCGCGGTTGTTCGGAGCTCGAGTGACTGGAGGTGTTTTCGAGTGGTGGTAGTAAGAGGGTGCTCACAGCCTGAAGAAGTTTGGTATTGACGTGAATGAAAACAAGGGAGAGATGGAAAACAAAGACGCGGAGACAACCATTGGGTATAACGTCGGCAAATGAGTCGCGCCTTCCGTATTTGGCTAATTGCAGACAAGGCGGCCTCCGTGAGCAGACATCGCACTTCTTTTTATTGTGGTTAAAATGTCACTCTTGCTAATCGCTTAGATATTCTGCGCAACAGAGATGAGGAATCAGTAAGAATCAAGTTTCTACGTTCTCAAAAAGCAGCTAATAGGCTCCAATAGCAACTCAAAATTCCCACCCCTCGGTGTTTCCATCCCAATCCAAGCCTGCTGCATGTCTGGGGATTTTGACAAGCTTCCAGCTTCTGAAAAATCTCAAGTCCCAGGCCGTTGCTTGCGTACCACTAACAGGGTCCCAGTGTTTGAAGCCAATGAGATAACTGTCTACATTAGTAAAAGTGTCACTAAAATCAAGATTGCACAAGGCACGTACACGACTTTCTGATCACGATCCCAAACGAGCCTCTTCGCGCCAGGAAGTGGTGAAATGCCCATCTGCTTGATTTGCCTAGCGCCAGATAAGCTTCCAGGCCTAGACGTTTAGTAAAGGGGACCAACTCACAAGAATGAATCCTTAAAAGCTGCCCGAATCTCCTCTCGCTCGCTAGGTTCCAGGCCCCAAAAGGCCGTCGCTCTGAAATGATCGCCCAGGCGAAGACCAGGGACGATTTGCCAAGCAAGGAAGATAATAAATCCTCTTGGGACAAGGCCCGTGGAATCTTGCGTATCCTCTTTGTATCCAAGCAGTTGGGGGTGTGACTTTGGAACCCTTGGAAGTGAATGTCTTGAAAGCGATGAGCTCCGGGGGTGAAAATTCGGTTGCTTGTTTAGCTCGTGAGGATTCATCAAACGTAGTACCAACGTATGGTATCTGCATGTAGATGCGGAGTATCGCTTGCTGGCCGGTGCTGGAGATGTTTTCACAAAGGAGCTTGGCGGAGGCATAGGATGTCGAGGAACCGTTCTTCATGTCCTGCTCATGCTTTTCGTAAACATGCTCATTCAGCTGGCGGATGACCCTCCATGACGACGGGGTAGGGTGAGTAAGGGAGATAGTAGTCTGGCCGGGCTCAATCACACGGTGGAGCCAGGCACTGGTCGTTGCCATGATGAAGAAACTGAGGGGGTGAGTTGTGGGAAGTTGAAAAGAAGGAAAGCGAGGTGGGTGATATAAGATGAGTGTGATTGTACAAACGTCGTAGCCACACCGCACGCTACTGAACCTGTTTGGATTTGTTAGGTTCTGCCTCACTCCCTTCTACAGTGACAAACTCGACAGAACTTTAAAATCACCTCTTCAGTCATATCCTTGAGAAGATAAACCAAGAGATAATTCCAAAACTATCGAGAGAGACGATTCAAAATACACTAAAATACACTTAGCAAAAAGAGAGGAAGTTGAAGCATGTATCGTTTATTAAAAAGTAATATGTGCATTCATTTATGTTTTCAGCAGTATATCGTCATGAATAAGCCATCCACATTGATTCCATTTCATCGTATACACATGGAACACTCGCAGAGTGTAGTTCGAACCACATCATGTCCCAGAAAACAGAGATACCACCCATCCGGATAGACTCGAGGGACAACAAGACCGTAACTTACAAGCGCCAAATCATAACAGATACCCAGTAGAAAAGAAACAAACGTGAAATCAAAATAACGCCGGTCGTAGCTTTCCGTATACCCAGCTGCCGACCTCGATGCAATGCGCCCAGTCGTGTATCATACGCTTAAAATCATAAAAAGAAACATGAAAATGTGAGACAATAAATCTGGTGAGGGGGAAAAAGTCAAAGATGGCACGGTCCGTAGCATTGTCTGCGGCGACTATTTTGACGACGTTATAGTAACATGATCAAAGCCAATCGCCGAACAAGACCAATGACGGTACTGAAATCTCAAAGAAAGAGGCCCCCGAAATGAAGAAAGGTGAGCCCATGGAACTTGCCCTAGGGTCAATGAAAAGGAAGAAATGCTTGGGTAAGAAGGAGAGGCCCAGTGATGAGCAACAGAGGCTGTCAAGCGAGCGACGGTGAGCGAAACGCATCTAACCTCGGAACGAAGGAACAAGGTCAGCCCATCAAGGTGAATAGATGTCTCACGTTTCATTCCTGCGTTCCTTTTGGAGACCATCCCTTTCCCCTTCATCCAGAAGGCGGGAAACTTCCCGGAAGGACACTGGTTTGGTAAGGAAGAAATCCACACCCGAAGCCAAAGCCTCGGACTCATCCCGCGAGCTGCTCAGCCCCGTCAGAGCGATAATAATAGCCGGCCTGCGGCCATCGCTCTCTCGCTCCAATGCGCGGATAGCACGGGTTGCTTCAAACCCGTTCATCACGGGCATCGACATATCCATGAAGATGATGTCAAAGCCAGCCAGCATCCGCTCAACCGCCTCCACCGCTAGCTTGCCATTCTCTGCTGCGACCAATTCTGATAGATGGCGCTTCTTCATGAAGGTCATCATAAGGTTAAGATTGATGCGATTGTCATCAACCACGAGGACCTTTGTCGGCCGCTTTGCTTCAATGCCCCCTTCGACGAGTGGCCGGGGCAGGGGAGCTGCAGCAATGGCCTCAGGCGGCGCGGAAACGACTGAGGGGGCATCGGAAGGGAGGGGGCTCAGAGATGTGGGGCTAGTGCCAACAGTCTTTTCAGGGCCAGCATGTGGGAGAGAGTCGTCAACCGGGCAAGAAGTGGGAGAGGAGAGGGTGGAAGACATCGGCGGGACTCGAATAACAAGATCCATAGATTCCATGGGATCTTTCACCGCGCACGCAGGCGTAACGACCGCTGATCGAGAGTTTTGCAGGCATTTAAGAACGCTTCGAGCCAGTTTGTGGGGACCACATGGACGTCTGATGATGTCCACGGAGGAAGCAAGAGGCAACCACTCAGACTGCGCCATGCTGTAATCCACCGGCTTGGAGCAGAGGATCAGAAGGGAAGGGAGGGTCGCTGAAAGCTCAATCTTTCGCAAATCTTGCAGATCAACCTCGCGAATGAGCAGGATATCCAAAGGCAGCGAGCAAGGCCACGCAACGATTTCAATACCAAACCAATTGGTGAGGTACTTGGCGATTCCACCCCACGCTTCATTTTGGGCCAAGTTCTCGGGATCAATTCCCCAAATGGCAGCCCGTTTCCCAGGATAGCCTTCGCGCAGCATCAGCGTTTGGGTCAGGATTTCGCGCTGCTGGACGTTGTAGGTATGCGGCTCAACTGGTGGACTTTCCTCGCCGACCGGTCTTGCCAAGGGCAAGGTCACGCGAACAATTGTACCTTCACCAGGGCGACTGCGAACACGGATATGGCCATTCAATGCTTTGACAAGGCTGCGTACAATGGAAAGGCCCAACCCTGTACCGACCGCAAGAGAATCTTCCTGGGCAAAAGGCGTATATAGCTTGCCACGCAGAAACTCCTCTGATATACCTCTTCCGGTATCCGACACCGTCAAGGTGACCATGTCTTCCAGGCCCTGTCGACGGGAGCGGCCCTCAGAATGACTGACAGCCTCCAGGCTCAGTGAGACTCGACCTTCTTCGGTATACTTCATCGCGTTTCCGAAAATATTCATGATGATTCGACGCAGAGCACCTGGTTGAGTGCGGTACACCCAGTCCTGGTGCTGAACATCAATGAACACATCGACATTATTGCGGGAACCCGCATGCTTTGCGTGATTGTGAGACAGTAGAACCGGAAGGTCGGCGGAGGCGGTAGAACTCTGGCCATATGCATGGCCGAGACAGATCCCCTCTACGACTTCTTCGGCCAGGATGGCAAGATCTGTGTCCACATACGAGTCCAGATGAGATGCGAGCTTATCGTTCCCCTTGAAATCGAGGGGAGATTCCTTCCTTCGTTTCAAAGAGCGCCATGTTCGCTCCAGAGAGACGACCTTGCTGAAATCCAGAACTTGATTCATCGTATCAAGGAGCGTTCTGCCACATGCGTTGACCGTCTCGAGCAGCGAGTCTTGGAATTCGTTGAGATGAGTGCCGTTTAAGAATTCCGCTGCCGCCAAGATACCGTGAAGTGGACTTCGAAGCTCATGACTATATCAACAGGTCAGTACACAATCCACAGTTCGTATACCAGATAGAAGGCAACTTACGAGATACTGCCGATGAAGTCGCCTTTTTGTCGGTCGGCAATAAGAGACTCCACACGGCTATACTCAGCCATGACTGATGAGCCGAATCCAAGAACGGAGCTCAGCTCAACAGAGGATGAGAATACTTGGGTTTCAAGAGTAGTATAGCAGAAACAACCAGCAAACCACTGCGAGCCTACTGCATTCCATAAGGGCACAAACATGATCTGAGTGGCGCCCGGGAAGTACTGATTGAGCCAGGAGTTCTCTACAGCCTTCTTTTTCCTGCCCAGCGGTTTTGTGACGTCAATGGCCGGGGCACCAGGAGGCGAGCGATTGACAGACGTCGTTCCCCCGTCGCGAGGTTTTTGATCATCATCATCGGACGTCGAAATCATCCCATCGCGATGGAAAGACCACAACTTGCCTCTTGGATATCGCCGAAGAATCAGACTGAGGAACGACCGATCCAAATTGGCCGCCGGAGATGTGACCACAGATCCTGCCCGAGGGGAGAATGGATCTTCGTTAGTTGACATGGACAAAATCGTCGCAGGACCACCATTATCGCTGCCAGAACAGTCACTTCCACCATCCCCATCCATGAAGTTGTTGTTGGTGGCTTCGTAAAAGATAACACCACCATCGTTGTCCAGATCAAGACTTTCGCGAAGAAGATTCGCTGCACGGCGGAAACACCACGAATTACCATGCGAATCGTCGGGCGGAAGTCGATTGCGGCTACTGCTAGTAAGCCACTCCGGTAGCGAACTAGCCGCGCCTGAGGTTCCCGTATTCTCTTTTGAAAACGAGGCGCCCGAAATACCCGAGCTCATGGACCTAGCGTCGCTGCTAAGTGACCGGTCATTCGGTGGGCTATGCGATACCTCATGGGATGCACGATCAGAGTTGTGACTCCCACGGGATCCCCCCGACATGCTAATACGATTGTTTGTGGATGCGGGCGTTACCGAATGCGGGGGACAACTGTCCGCGCGGGAGGGATCAACACTGTCGATGAAGGTTGAGCTTCCTTCGACGAAAAAGCTCAGTCCTTTGGAGAGACGTGCCGCTCGTCGACCTTCGGACGCCTGTCGACAGACTGTCAGGTAATCCATCACCAATGTGGACAACGATCCGAGGGTATCCTTTTCCAACGACGTCAAGCCATTCCGGGGCTTTTGATCCATTACAAAAAAGCATCCCAAGTTGATACTATTATCCGTCGTCAAGGGCGTTCCCGCGTAGAATCGAAAATGTGGGTCATTTGCCACGAAAGGTAGCTGGCTGTATCGCTCGTGTTCCGCCAGGTTGTTGACTGTGAGGTATTCATAATGGGGCGTTTCGCGATCGGATGGATGTAAAGCAACAGTTTCCTGTAATGTCGGGTCGTTAAAAACCTGCTAAATAGGACTGGGTGGTTTATTAAAGGGGGAGATGGGGCTCTAAAAAGATCAGCGCATCACTGAATCCCATATACTCACCTGGCACAAGCTCCATGCTCTGCGACTGCCGGTCGAACCCATCCAAAGGTTGTCCTTATGATCATGCACGGATTTGTCATTCAAATTGACTGATTTGGTGGCCTCCGCAAGAATAAACTGGCGGTCTCGATCGAGGACGCAAATGAAAGCACGCTCTGCATTCAGGCGCAGCGCCGCAAGTTGCGCAAATGAAGTTAAGGTATTGTTCGTCGAACCCAGCACAAGGTCTTCTGGGCCTATTGCAGTGGACGGGCGCGAGGTGGCACTGCTGCTGCCGTGTGTCGAGCCATCGCCCGCGGCCGGGGTGCTTGGGGTCCCTGCAGAACCAGAGGACGGTAAATCTTCACCCGGAGACAGCCAAGAGGGAATCAGGCTGGCAGGGCCAGCAGGCTGATAGTAGCGGTAAAGTTCTCTCACCCTGCGATCCGCTCTGTGCTCATCACTCTGCTGCGTCCTAGAGGGCTCCATGGTGTGCCGCTAACCCCGGAGAAGTGAGGATACAATTGCGCATCCTTGGACCCGGGGTCCCTGAGTATCAGACAGGAGCGGGGCTATCACAATGCCGATTGTTCGTGTGCGTATGTGCGCAGATCGAAGTCGTACCGACGATAGGTGTTAGGTTGAAGGTGAGAAGAGAGATACGAGAGGCAAGTCGTGGGCTACCACTGTAGAAAGTTTGTTAGCCGACAAGTTGCGCCGGGCCGCCGGCACGATTGGGCCAGCCCTCGAGCGGTGGGGAATGAAGAGCAGATGCTAAAAACGGAGTACAGTATATTGGAAGAGAAAAAAAAACTTTGTGGACAAAGCCAGACGAAGTATACCCCACCGACTAACATGAGATTCAGAGATAGCAGCGGCAACGATAGGATTGGAACCAGGGAAACCCAGAGAAGGGGGTTGTTTCGGGCACAAGCACGCGGCAACAGGATCTCAAAAGGTGTCAGGTGGAGACGGGACTGACCATGGCAGGGACCAGCCAGGGGAGAAAGATTCCATTCAAGATGATTTGTGAGAGGGGCCTCGTTGCAATGTGACTCGATCGGTTGTGCATCCTTTCTCCACCGCTCCCATCATTGTAGAGGCTTCCTACCCTAGAAGCGGGGCATCTGCTGCCCAAAAAGGCATTTGTGGGAGCAAGAGTGTTGGTCCCTGGCCGCGCGGCGCCATTGGAGGAGGAAGAGGCGATCAACAGCCCGAGCGTTGGAGCTGCCGAGCTGGAAGGGGGCAGTGTGGAATGGCAGTGGGTTTGATAGTGGGCTGGCAGTGGATGATGGTGTGGAAGGGCAAGCAGGGGAGGCGTGGAGTGGCGACGAGGATCAATGCGAATCACAATTTGAAGATGATGGCCTCAGGCCATCCAATCGATCTGATCCCCAGGCACCACGTTCAAATTCCACCTTTTTCCACTTTACCGGTGGAAGTGGAGCAATATGGACTCCTCTTCAAAGGGTGCATCCAGTCATGAACGACGTGGGCGTAGTGGCTGACATTGGCCCTTGATCAAGGCTTGAAGGCTATTGCAGCCACACGGTCAGAGGTGATCATGGGCTGCTTGAACTACTTTCACCTGCCTCGAAAGCGGTCAAGATAATCCACATCTCGGTGACAGGCCAGTTCGAAAGCCATAGGCGTCATTGAGAGACCAGGATGCTTCACCCTGCGAATGGAAATGGGCGTTGAAGCCGCAGGGCGGCGCCTGTGGCGCATGTCAGCCGTGACGCGGTGGCGGTGGCAACATCCGTCAATCTGATGACTGGGCTTGGAGAGTACCGATACATCGGGACAGGTACCTACCAGAGCTGTGGGGGACACAAGGCCCTCTCCACTTGTGGGTAATGGTACGTGCAGGAGACTCATGAAGACATATAATATTGGGGGGGGCCTCGCTTAGTGGTTCGTCATTAAATAACTCAAATGACGAAAATGGCCGCCAGATGACTCGTGTATGCAGAGACTTTTACTAACATACGGCCTGTCACTACGAGTTGTGGCCCGTCACGGCACCCCAGATATACGCCACCCATCCTCCAATTATCAGGAGCAGCAGGGCTAGGAAGCATCCGACGGACAAGCGCCGCGTGCGCTGAGCATGCGCCACGAGGCTGCGCTCCTTGAGACCCTGGATGATCTCGGCACCCGATGTTAGGCGTTTGTGGCGCGTCCATTGCAACAGGCCCAGATTGTCCGTCATAAACGAGCCCAGCAGGATTGCGGAGCCGACCACGAGGGAGCCAGCCGCGAGGAAGAGATAGACCTGGACCGTACGACGATACGAGTTGTCATCTGCATCCTGCAAAGCACCGGTGATGATCCGAATGATAATGCTCATGCTACGAAGTGTGTCAGCGATGATTTTTTTTCGGAGACACTATGGGTCAGGACTCGACTTACGCATTGTTCATGGTGACCTTGAGCGAGTAAGCGGAACCAAACACAGATTGGTGCCAGAGTGTGGTACGGATACTGTCGATAATGGACGTCGGGCCCATGGACATGGCGATCGCATAGATACCAAAGGATGCTCCCGTGCCCGCGGTGGACGGGGTGAAATTGAGAAGGACCATACTCAACAGCATACCCAACCCGCAGGTAAACACTAATACGGATCAGTATATCAAGTCACAGCAGTTGGCAGGGGAGATTGTATTCTCCACTCACAGACAGAGGCACGGTGTCCGAGAACATCAATGAAGACACCCAGGCAAGGAACGAGGAAAAAGCCTGGATAACCAATCAGACTTGATTCGGAGTATAATCATATTTGGTCTTATCATACCTGCATATTGTGACAAGGAACTGTACCATCCAGCCTTGATCGAGTCGACATCAAACCGTTGTTCCGCCAACTCTGTCACATTCTGGCTAAAAGTCGCAGCAGTGCTCGTCTGGAACAACGAGAAGGCCAGCACCGCCCAGAACATCCACGGTAGCTGGAACACCTTCTGGAGCTCGAATTTCTTGTTTCGCTCGGTCAATTGCTCGTTGGTTGCAGTATCGTGACGTCCATTATAATGCCGGTTGCAATAACGGCTGAAGAACCAGAACACCGCCGTGGCGGCATTGGTGAAGAGATTCATGAACACGGCAGTCCAAAAGACCCAGGCGAAGTTTCCAGTATTCTGTGTCATGTTAGTCTTGAGCTTGTGCATATTCGGTCTGAAATTGCAGGACAATCAACTCACCTTTGCAATCACGTTCGCCGTGGATCTACCAACGAATCCACCAATCTAACCAATTATCAGCCGGGGTTATCTCGCATTCACCGTCGCCAACGTGTCTCCATACCTTTCCAATTGCCAATTCAAATCCGAGCGTGGATGCAAACCCATTGCTAGGCGCAAACCAGGAAGAAAACATCTTGTACTGTGCGATCTGGGTGGCGATATCTCCGAGCGCCAAAATCACTCTTCCTCCGATCATGAAGTTGAAGGAGCGCACAGTTGTGGCAGCAGCAACAAGAATCGATCCGATCGTATAGACAATATTTCCATACACAATCATTTCTTTTTCCGTCCGGCATTAGCTTGGAACCCCTGGCCGAACAGTCGAAACTCAAGCTTACCAGCACCACCGACCCGATCGGTCACCAAACCACTCGGAATAAGCAAAACCGTCGCCATAAAATCCTCGCTTGCTTCCAAAAGCGAGAATTGCACATTATTAATGTGCATCTGCTTCTTAATCGTGCTCTTCATGGCCCCCGTCACACCAGAACTCCAATGGGAACCAAAGCTGATACAGGAAATCAACAGTACCGCGAACAGCTTGGCTGCTAACGGCGGCGGATTCTTGCGATCATCCGACGGGCTTGCCGACTCTTTGTCCGAGACGACGGGTCTATTGTGGTCCTCCTCTGCCGCAGGAGTCGACACCACATCCATCACCGATTTTGAAACCGTCTCTTTGTCTGCCATCACGTGGTACCGTGAAATAATTGTCCCCGAATTGGGAGGGGGGAAAGGAAATAAGCACAAGGTTCAGGGACGGAAATCCTCGGCCTGTCATGACTACTTATACGACAGCCTCGCCGACAGGACCCATCGCAAGTCAAGAAAAATCGAGCAGGGAAGAAAATTGCTCAAGTGGATCGTAAGATCAGATAACGGCCATCGTCCGACAACCTTAAATGGGAGCAATAAAACACGTAAGAGCTCCCACGCCCGCAGCTCAGCGGTCTCGGCAGAGTCGGCACAGCGGAGTGGTCGATCTGATTAGATGGTTGGGCCGGCGCATTAACCCAATAGGCGATAGAATGGGCAGTTTTGGGTTTAGTTTTCGGGGCCGGTATAACGTCGGAGAATCTTGTGTCTCATGCCAAGGAACTTATCACAGGAACACAACGGGCCTGATCACACACTACGAAATTAGCTCGGCCGTGGACACTTCCTAGAATGTTAATAAGGTCCGAAAAAATTGACTAGCTATGGATTTAAGCTGCGCAGGCCACATGGCAATGACGGCTCCGCACAGAAAGTTGCGTTCGACACGCCGGGCAGTGGGCACAAAGGGCATCCGATCTGATATCGACGAGGATGTGGGTGGGTCCAGTGAGACAACGCCGAGGGGTTGTGCACTTTCCGAAAGTGGTGCGCCTCAGATGCATCCACTTTCCGTCTCTGCTTCCTTGGGGACAGGTTATCAACTGGGATTCAAGTTGGTAAAGAATTGTAAATCGTCTCTCATACTATGCGTTATATAGATGCAGTTCGTTCCAAAATCGCCAGAAAATCAACAACGCAAATCAAAAACGTTCCATCAGCCGCTTACGCACAGTCCACATGCGCGCTCGCTTGCCGTAGATGTACATTGGAATTGTCATCAATAGACAAAATAGCTGGATGCCACCAATGGCCAGGAATACAGTCCGGGAACCATCGGACTCGAGCCAATTGACAATGAAGAGGGAGAAGATAAGGCCGTGGAGGACATCTAGATTATATGTTAGAAAAGGTATCGATCAGTACAGCGGGAGTGATACATACTCTTACTGAAGTTCAGGGTAACGAGAGCCTCTCCAGCGTATTGGCGGTAGCTGTCGACACAGAATGTGATGGCGGTGGTACTACCAAGACAGCATCCAAACGAAATGAGGCCGAAGAAGATTGTCGGCACAATCCATGCATTCATAAGCTGGGCACTCCAACCAAAGCCCATCAATCCGATAGTCGTAGAGATGGCGATAGGAATCGCCATGATCAGACGGAACTCAGGCTCGTAGATACCACCGTTGCGACGGGTCATAAAGCGTACGACGATATCAGACACCTTACCAGCCACAGCCGTCCCGAGCAGACCACCAACGAACGGCGAAATATAAATCAAACCAGTCTGGAGTGCAGTGAAGCCGTAGTATTCACCGCTTTCGTAAATCACTGCGACAGACTCGGAAAGCACAATCAGCCAGCCAACCGACAAGGCATACACAACGGCTGACCAGAGAACGGCCGGATAAGCGAAGAGGATGAAAGGTCGCGCGGCAACCTTTATCCATTTGTCCTGGGCAATGCGACCATTCCACACCCCTAGCAATTGGGAATAAGGAATTTTCGGGCGGTCGCGAAGTCTGTTCGTATACTGCTGAGTAGAGGGAAGTTGCATTCCCGGCGAGTGAGATTCGCTACGCGAAGGTGATGGGGCCGATCTCCATGCGGCCTCCATCTCACCTGGGCTTTGGGGTGATACGAATGCCGGTGCAGGTGGATGGAGAAGGCCATCGCTACGCTCGGCAGCCGGGGTAGAGGGTTCGGTAGTGATATGGTCGTCGGCGACAGGACTCATGACATTTCCGGGTGTTGTATTATCTTCTGTCATCTGAGGCACCTGTTTCTCGTTGCCTGCTTCGTCCGCAAAGGTGAAATGCGCATGCTTCTCCTTTCTGGGAGTTGCCGGCACATCACTTTCAGCTTCCACCTTGGTCTCGGCAGACTCATGCGGAGGCTCATGATGCGGGCGACGACCACGGAAACCATGTGAGACGAGGTCAGACACGGTTCTACCCATGTGAGGACGCTTGTGGTGCTTCCGTGGCCGAGGGGTGCGGTCCCAGAAGGTCTCTGGGACAAAGAAGAAGAGGAGGAAGAAACAAGCACCGACAATCATCGAGACAATCCAAAACACCCAGCGCCAACCTAAACTGCCAATCACGGCAGCGCTGGCTAGTGGAACCAAATTCTTCCCACCGAGCAGCAACAGTGTGTAGACACCGACGCGGTATGCGCGCTCGTGCAGGAAATAGATCTCTGCAATCGTGGCAGACGGAAGACACTCCACCGGGCTCACGGCAATGCCCTGGAAGATACGAGCGACGACCAGGCTTGGGTAGTTTGGCGAAAGGGCACACCAAACGCCAGATATAACGAACAGCACGGCACCCAACAGATAGACCGGGCGCTTGCCGAACAGAATGGCTGTTGGGGACATGATGACGGATCCAATTCCAAGACCCATCATGTACAGCCCGGTTGTGTAGGCCACCTTCTGCTTGGTCACATCGTAGGATTTGGCGACGTCACTAAACCCAGCCGCCAGGATTGTGGTCATTCCTCCTCCCATCAAACAGTAAAAGCCCAAGGAGAACAATGCCGCGTCTCGCTGCCATACGGGCCAATTGAGCGGGTCGTTCACCGAGTCGTCCGGCTGTGGTTCGAGAACAATCTGACCGTCTGCCGTTCTTTTCTTCTGGGGAGCGGCAGACCGAGAGGAAGATCGGGAGGGGGGAGCGGAGGAGTGAATGGATGAGGTTGATGTCCGTCGGGGCTGGTGCCTCATTCCCAGAGGCTCGTTGCGATTCGAAGACAGCAGAAGGATCGTTCCTATGTCGCGAAGAGTCAACAACATTCCATCGGAGGGAAATATGAGATGTTCCACTAGTATATATCGACTCTCACTTACCAGGTACTTCGTCTGTCTGTTTGTCACTCAAAATTCCCAGAGTCGACCTCGCTCGGTAGGTTTCTTCCTCGTTTTCGCCATCCTCATCCGACCTGCCGCCAAAGAAACGTTTCCATCGAGGGACGCTCTGTTGCGGCATCGGACTCCTTCCTTTGTTTTCAGCCATTGTGGAAGGCGTCGATTCCTCCGATGATTCCATTTCCGAAGAACCCCAGAGCAAGTGTATACGATGTATGTAGCGTTGAAAATACGTTCGGAACTGTGAGAAGAGCATGATTAGTCCCAGGTCTTCCTCGTTTCCAAATTGCCCATCTGAGCTGTATCATGGAATGACAAGGGCTCATATAAGGATGCAACTCACATCTCTCCCCAATCAATGCCAGCTAATGCACGGATCCAAACCACACAGGTAAGCCTCGATAAGCTCCAAAAGGGACCACCACAATAAAAAAGCAATGCCGCCCAGACTCAAATGCAGGCCTGTAATCTCGGGATCTCGGATTCTTCAATAAGATGACCAGGTAAGGGGCAGGGTTGTGACCGAGGGGGGCAAATCAGCGCTTGCGATAAAACCCAAGCAACGGCAACTGACTGGCACCTGTCCCAGGCATAGTTTGATTGAGGGAGAGAGTTAAGAAAAGAAAGGGGCAGACAGCCACACCCTGTCCATATAAGCCAAAATGAGGGGAGGCAATAAATAAGGACGGACGGAACGTTTCGTCCCAAAGCCAAAAAAGAGAACGAGCCGTCACGGGCGTCGAGTCCAAAAAAGAAAGTCGGCGGGATCGACGGGCCCATGTGGCTGCGGGGAGCCAATAGGCGGTGAGACTCGCAACTCAGTCATTCCTTATCCCCTTTCGTCCTCATTTCTCCATTTCTCCAACGGTCGCGGTGATCCCGATTCTCTACAGTTCTGCTCTGCAATCTCCATGCAAGATCTCTGTTTTATCTTCCCATGTCAGAATGATTTTATCGACGGGGAAGGAGTTGACACTCTTCTGTCAATACTCCCACCCATTTTCCTCTCCAAAGGCATTAAAGCCATGGCCCCTCAATTACTGGGTTGACTGGGCGTACAGTATCTCCACCGTTCCACACTCTCGGAGTCCGATGAGCTGTGCACGTTTTCGGCCACCCCTACCCCTCAAGCACAATGGCGTCGGTGTATGTCTTACTGGCCCAGTCACGAGAAAGCGTTCACGCGGCGATCGCTGTTCTTGCGCAACAGACGCAAGATAAGGCCGATCCCACATCCCAAATGGCCCCAAGATCTACCCCCCAGCACTGCCCGCAGCAAAGCTCAAGCGGGGCCCGTTGCCTGCACTCGGCCCATTCCTGAAATGAGGCCAAGCCATAGTATGCCATCCCCAGATTGCGGTTGGGTACACCCTCGAATTCGGAGCCGCCTAGCGACGCCATGACCGTGCTATGTCTTTCTTCTCTGGTCTCACCGGGCTTGATGGTCGGGTTTTGAGTTGTCTGAGTTGTCTTATGCTGTTCAGATGATTTCTTTTGGGTCCTCTCAGCTGACTCGTCCGGTGCAAGTTGCCGTCATCATGCATTCTCCCGTCGCGGGGAATGGTCGCTTTCAAAAGAAAACATCCACTGGTATCAAAGGTTATCGACAATTGCTCCGCGCCATGTGCTCGAACCCGGTTTATGGCGTCACTTTGAGTCCCAGTTTCTACGTAGATCTTGCCCGCACTACTCCGTAGATATGCGCGATCCCGACTACCGGTCAATCTGAGTTCAAGCCTACCGGCACTATGGTTTACGTGTCACATGATGCCTCCCCGCAGCGCAACGAGACTACGAGTAAGTAATTCAACCAGTCTATTAGATTCAGAAAATGACGAGCCGAGGGAAAGCCGCTGTTGCCGCCGTTAGGCAAGGATGTCGATTGGCAAACTGCCGGCCCCAGATATATATACCTCATGCGTTAAGACTCGATTCAAAACACGACTAGTTTCCACTGGAACCTGATATTCCGCGCGGGGAATTTTTATAAGCGAACCTAAACACCACCTCCTCAACTGTGATACTCTGTCAATTTTCCCGTTCCTCCACATCTACAGACTCGTCGGTTGTTGAACCAATAGACTTGTCGCCTCACCGCTTCTCAGGGTTCACCAGGTCCGTGGATATGAAGAACCCCGCTAACCTAAGCTGCTGGACCGGCTTGAAAATTTTGCCCAATGAGCTGGAGATAGGTTAATTTTATTGCGGCCTTTCTCAGCTGGGATTCATCCTTTGATTACGATGGACATGCCTATGCAAATCTGTCCACCAGGACCACAGGGGTCCGCTGACCCTCGCCACAACATATCGATAATGCTACTGGGGTCGATGTCCTGACGAGCTAAATGGGGGGTTGAGATTCTAATGATCTTCAGGGTACTAAATTCTAGTTGATAGAGTTCATATGAAACACATGCAATATGATAACAGGAATGTAATAACGCCTGAAGTTCCTTGATATAATGACATGCCCTCTAAACGCCAGAGCCAAAAATCAAGTTGTCACACCTCCACTCTCACTTCCAACCCTTCAAAATATTCTTAACATTTGCCAGGAAATTGCCATTGCTGACGGCAACCTGAAGACTCCAAATCGAAACTCCACCAAAGTTCGCATTCCCAACAGAAGTCACCGACTCGATGGCTTGCTTCAGCGTATTAGCGTCCACATATCCACTGTTAGGACTCTCAGTACCCGCAGTGCCACCGGGAACTCCAACAAAGATCTTCGGCTTGATCGACTTGCCACCTGACCCAGGAGAAGTCGCAACAGCAACATGGAAGTCATTGTTAGGCGCACCAGTGCTCTGCGAAGCCAAAGTCAACCAATGGGCAAGGTTGAAGTTTCCAAGGAGTCCAGAGCTACGGGCAGATGGTCCTTGAGAGCGACGCTGATAGCCAGCACCGATACCGCACTCCTGGTTGTTGTAGAACTGGACGAAAATGGCATCAAACGCGCCCATGTTGGAGTCTAGAACTGTTTGGAGGTTCTTATCGGGCCATTGGCACTGGGGAGCGGCAGTCAGGTAGAAGGGCTTCTTCAATCCGGCGTTGTTTTTCAATGCGATGAGGCGGTTGGTAAAGGCGGGGAGGTTGGACATGGGCACTTCGAAGTCAAAGTCGAACCCGTCGATTACTGCGGTACCAAAGGGACCTTGTCCCTTAGCACCGGGGCCATATTTGTTCCATAGTTTGTCTGCCATTTGCGATGCTAGGTCGGCAGTGCTCCAGCCGCCCTTTCGGTCAGATTGATGATAGGTCGCTCCTCCGAGCGAGACAAGGATGGTTTTCCCTTGGTTCTGACATTGTGTAATCTCCCAACTATTGACGTGTGAGAAAATGAACACAAACATTTCTTACTTGAGGGATGATCGAGTGTAAAACACATACCCTTGAATGCCTGAGAGCGATGTAGACTGCGGCTCGGTATCAAGTTGGTCCACGAATGCTAGTTGAATGATCTGGATACCTATGTCAGACTTTAATTCTATTCATAGGTAGGAGACTGCTCCATACATCAACGTTGGGATCTATCAAATTATGTCAGTGATATAGGTCAACGGCGGTTCCTAGCAGAGCCAACTTACTTTGACAAAAGATTGCGAGACCCTGGCCACCACCATCTAAGTCATGTTAGAACTGGATGCTGTAAGAGGAGATGTGAAGGCCTCGTACTCAAGTAGGCGGCGACTTTTGGAGTTGACTCTGCAAAGATGGAGCCATGGACGCCTTGCAACGATGCAAGGAACGCAGCGGATAGCAGGAAACTTTTGAAACCCATGATGTATCGTCAACGACACGAATAGCAAATAATCTATGAAGACGCTTAAGAATGACCAGGCAGAGGAACCAGCTCGCTTGGAAAAGAAGCTCAGAACGAAGATGACAATTCAAAAGACCCTCAAGGACAAGTGTCTACTCTATATACCTTGAGATGGGGCTTTGTATTCAATTTGGCCCCGCGAATGTCATGACTACATAACTGCAGGGTCTAGCAGTAGAGTTGTATTTGGATACGACACTATTTGTGGATCAAAAAAACCATTTTGGCCCTGAGACTGTCGTTCCTGGGGGCCGACTGCCTTCTTTGCAAGAAGAGACCCTGAAAACACGAACACGGGAATGGAGGCTTTGACGAAAGTTACGAACGGGCTGGCTCAAATCCGAGTTGCTGACTCGGGGGCCAATAGTCGGCCCCCAACCTGCAGCCGTCGTTCCTGACATGATGCTATTTTTTGCACCATAGTGGGGTGCCGATACGATGGAGCCCATTACTTGCATGAAGAATAAAAAGACTTCTCGTTTAAAGATTAAAATACTCTAGATGAACCTAAGAGTAATAGACCTTTTTCCTCTTAAGAAGGGCAGGTACTCTATCAAGATATCTCGTATAACTGAAAAGGGTTGGTTCCAACAACTGATGAGTGTGCTTGACGGGGGCCAGCCTGTGCCTGGGGTGCCTGGTGGCGTTGATTTCGGGCGGCCCCATAGATTCACATTGCTTTGTGAGAGCCTCCGTGGGCGCGACCCTCCATTCATCGCCCCATTGGCCCCTGGCCCCCATAGTCAACACAGTCCTATATCACCATCTATACATATTCTGAGTAGCCATGTGGGATGCTTGATCGGTTTTAGTTGGTCAATTCCATGTTTCGAGTCTTTGAGGGCCCATCACTAGGTAGGTACTTACTGGGGCGGTCTTTCCCCTCTCGAATCTCGAAAGCACTCAATGTCGCCATAGGACCTTGCGCTTTTGCTTCACTTAAAGGTCGGGAAAGCTCCTTGGAGCCGTTCTATTATGCTCTATGTAGTCCTTTGATCCTTTCCCGTCGATTCAATAGTGTCGAGTAAAATCCATGCAGAAACCTCGGATCAATATGTAATAGCTTCCTCTGGCGTATAGACTCGCGCGGTCAATTGGATGTTATCAGAATGACAACCTCAATTAGCGCATATATTCCTTCGGTCAGTATTTTGGAAATCATTCACCAAGGCCTTATAAATGTTCTCTTTCCCCATTATCTACTGTTGACGTTTCTGAAATAGGTTGTAATACCTGAGTTTCCCATTGTGTATTGCGTTAAGAGGCAAGGGGCTTGAAAGTGGCCAGCGCAAAGGTACTGACTAAAATGAATCGCCCGAGGAAGGAAAAGAGCCAGCAAGCAGAGATGTCCCCCAGTTGCCATGAACAAGCACAAACAGAACTTCTTGGCTAGGAATAGTCACCACTTGGCCAATTGACACTGACCATTTACGGGTCTGTTAATCAGTCGATCAGTCGATCAATCAAGACTCGCCCGATTGGCAGCGCTGCTGTTTGCGGTGGGGGGGGGGTCACGTGGATCGCCCCCTTTGCAGACCAGCAGCGACAACACGCCGGCGGTTTTTTTGGTTGCCCTCCAGGCTCCTGGTCGTGTCTTCCTTCGTTTTGCGTTTTTTCCCCTGCATTAACGATCCTAATTTACTTCTTGTTTACATTTCTTCTTACATTTGAGCACCGCGCCCGCGCTAGAGGCATTGCCGACTACTTGCCCCGTCCGCTACGGTTTTTAGACACTCGTGTCCTTCCATCCATTCCTCCACAACCAACTTCAATTACCCTCTTTCGACGGAACTGTC
The DNA here is from genome assembly GCA_037043885.1 of Penicillium goetzii. Taxonomy (NCBI): domain Eukaryota; kingdom Fungi; phylum Ascomycota; class Eurotiomycetes; order Eurotiales; family Aspergillaceae; genus Penicillium; species Penicillium goetzii. Next base: position 202,411 of record JAWLST010000043.1, read on the forward strand.
CCCGATTGTCGACATCTTCTACAATCCCGACCGAAGACCATCGCCGAGTCATTCCTTTTTGCGGTAGACACCGCCAGTGCTCACCATGAAGATTCAACTGTCCCCGTCCTTGGTCCTTCTTCTCCTTCCCGCCCTGACGACTGCGGCGGCGGACCTCAACTCCGCCAGTCAACCAAGTGCATCATCCGATCTGAACCCCCGCTATGTCGATTCCGACTCAATCGCGTCCACCAATGCTGTCAAAGGGTCGCTGGACGCCCCAGTAGACGGCAAGGATGGCAGGCCACATGCCGGCCCGTGGGTGGAAACCAACGCGGAGCGCGACCGCAAGAGCAGCAAGGGCAGCGATGATATAGACGTGGTTTCAACGAAGTATGATCTCAAGATCCCCTCGTCGGAGCACCTCAGCACCGGAGAAGGGAAAGTGATCCCGCACTCCAACGGTGGTGTCATGGATGATCCAGACCGCGCTGGCCCCAAAGCGGGCACCAGAGGCACTGAGGGAGGCGTGTCGGAAAAGGGAAAGGAGAACCAGTACAATGCCGAGAAAGTCCCTGGAAGTCCCAAGGAGGCTCCTCCATTGCCGCATAGCGAGAAGCAGAAGCAGTCCTCTGATAGTGATGCGACCGTGGGAAGTGGCGGTCGCACCGCGGACGATGCTGGAACACTTGGAATGCTGGAGGTAAGATCAACTGCGCTACCTACCAACGGGGTTTCTGGTGGCCATAGCTAATCCTTTCTTCCAGAAACCTGCCGATCTTCCTAGCAAGCCCCATGATATCCCCCACCCCAAGTCACCCTCCCAAGCCAAAGATGATCCTCTGGCTGTCCAGCATGGCTCTGCAGGCTCGGGATCATACCCCGGCTCATCTACTTATGACAAGACGTCGACTCAGGTCTCTCCGGACGACGGTGATGGATTACACTCTATGATCTTTGCGTTCACCATGATCATTGTCTCTGAGATTGGCGACAAGACCTTCCTCGTCGCGGCACTCATGGCGATGAGACACCCACGACTGGTTGTGTTCTCCTCTGCCTTCTGCGCTTTGTTTGTCATGACCGTTTTGTCGGCTGTTCTCGGCCACGCTGTTCCCACACTGATTCCCAAGTCGCTCACGAAGCTGATGGCGGCTGTGCTCTTCTTGGTGTTCGGCGGAAAGATGCTGAAGGAAGGCCGTGAGATGTCTCCGGATGAGGGTGTCGGGGAGGAAATGCGCGAGGTTGAGATGGAGCTGGAGGAGAAGGAGCAGGAGCAGCGACGTATGGGTCGTCGCCGCTCCTCGGTCACTCCTCACTCGCTCGAAGCTGGCCGTGCTGGTGGTCGTCCCAAGTCGCGCGGCTCTACCAACCGCCTGCCTTCCCCTCCCGAGAGTATCTCCTCGTCTTCCTCCCGTGGCTCGTCACCCACCCCTGGGCGTCGTTTGAATGACATGATGGTTGGCGTGAGCAACCTCTTCTCCCTTCTCCTCAGCCCAGCATGGGTGCAGACCTTTGTTATGACTTTCCTCGGCGAGTGGGGTGATCGTAGCCAGATCGCCACCATCGCAATGGCTGCGGGTCAAGATTACTGGTGGGTGACCGTTGGCGCGATCACCGGCCATGCAATCTGCACCGCCGCCGCCGTCATCGGTGGACGAGCTATCGCTGGCCGTGTCAGCATGCGCGTCGGTAAGTACCTGATTGATCGTCGTCCTCTGCTTCAAATTCTAATATTCGGATTACAGTGACTCTCGGCGGTGCCACGGCTTTCCTCATCTTCGGCGTCATTTACTTCATAGAGGCCATGTATTAACAGCAGCATTTGGGCGGTTGAATGTCCTACGTCCTTTGTTCTCTTTTTCGAGTTTGGGGCGTTTTACCTCGGTGTAAAGTCAGAGATGTCTTGTGAAAATACCTCTATTTTAATGATATAATATTTCGACTGGCATTTGCATGATTACCCAGGTGTTTGTTTCTCTCAATCTCATGAGTCTTGTCATTAGGTTACATGTGTAGTCCTTAGTGGGCGGTTTGCAGCACACGGCTATCATAGATAGAGATCACGTCGAGCCCGATGCAATGACTCCGAAATGAGAAGACATCCTCCGAACTCCCGCCCTTGCTGAGTCCATGTCGTTCAATCTCCAGTGTTAGACTGTTGGACATTGCGTTCGCTCCACAATTGTAGATGCTAAATTGCGTATTTGGAACATACAGAAAGTGATCGTGCGCCCGAGGATGAGTTAACTTGCTGATGCAAAATCATCTTGGATATGGAGAAATATTGGTCTGTCTTGCAGGTGTACATACTCGGTCTACCTTACAGACGTAGGTCCTTCTGAGAAATACGGATCTTTCTGACCGATGCAGGTCTGTCTCTCCGATATGATCAAAAGTGTACCCACGCATCGAAAGTCTACCGAAATTGGATCCGGTAGATTTCTCTCGTGGTAATGAAGTCAATGACACGGTCTGCGACATGTAGAGGACTTGGGCGCTCAGGCGCAGGGGCCAAGTTTCTGCCTGAATATATGCCGTAGGGTTAGGGTTGTTGCCTTAAAAATGCAATCAAGTCCCCACGCACCAGATCAACATCAAAACGCTGGAAATTGAAATCAGGAATTCTAATCAAAGAGGAAAAGTTGATCATCAATTTTTTAAAACGTAAAGAACAAGGTTCAGCTCGCAGGTGCCGTTAAGATGTAGTGGATGCCTGAGGGTTAGGGTTTGTGGGTCCTTGCTGCCTGGAAGTTCAGGTGCTCAATATCACGTGCATCCCAAAAATGGATTAGCGCTGACGGAACATCTATATCCCGGCCCCGGCGCGTCCAACAAGCCCAACAACCCTAAGCTCCCCGAGAAACAATCTTCCCCTGACTCTATCCTCGCGTCAAAATTACTTTTCGCCTTCCCACACATAGTCAAGGCTACCCAGCGACCGCTGAGACCGATATTTTCTATTCTGAGCACCTTGAGGACACGTGCGAGTCCAGATATCAACAAACACGTGAAGCGCACCTCGCCGCATTCGCCTGGGTACACGCGCTGGGGACAACTCACCGCCCACATGCCACGTTCAGCAGGGGCCACCCCCCAGCGGCGAGTGACCCGAAGTCAGAGTCGGGAACTCGATGATCCGAACTATGGAAAACAGTCTTCGTCCAAGGCTGCACAGCGACATGGGCTCCAGGGCAGGGCTCAGGTGAAACGTGAGTGCTACTTGAATTATTTTCTCCTCACATTGGAGTCCCGGCAACACGGTCGCTCGATCTATACTTGTTTATGGTACACATTGTTATGATCAACAATTAATCCTCATCTCTTTCTGAACTGCCGTTGATGCCTGCTTTGATATATTGCAACATCAACTAGTGTTGAATCGAGAGCTCATGCAGCCATTGGCTCTAATTGCGCTTACCTGTCCTAACTCATTCAGAAAGAGTACAATTTTCTAACTTGTGCAGATTTGCCCCCGGTGATTGAACAATCACCCATTAGCTCCCATCGAACTCCAACCCCACGGGTGAGCTCCTCGATAGTGCCAGACACACCGGCTCATGAGGAAGGGAACACCAACATCTCCGGCACGACTTTTCTGGCTCACGAGTCCGACCAAGAATCACACTCCACGGACTCTGAGGATGGCGGAATCGACGCTATTGACATGGCCGATGAGCTGCCAGATCTCCAACAAGCCTCCACTCGCCTGCTAGAACTAGTTGGCACGAATTCATCTGATGCTAAGGGTATCTGTGAAGTTGCAAAGCGCATTGCCAATCCTGCCCACGCCGACAATAAGCGATTCAAGCGTGTCTACAAAAAGCTGGCCGACAGCATGAAGGTTTTCACCAGTGAAAGCTACATTGATGCTGCCAGTGTCTCTCGATTGATTCCCTTTGTGACGACTGACGGCGCCACTGAGCGATGGGACCCAAGACCGTACCTTTACAGGGCAAACTGTGCTTGGTTGGCACTTACTACTCTCTCCGCTGCGATCGGCTCTCAGACTCAGGTGCAAGCAATCGAGAATCTCGATCGGCAATTCCCCGCTCCATTCATGAGTCGAATAGTTCGACCCAAGCAGAAATTGGCAGGTGGTGCGAGCTGCGCCCTAAAAGCCACTGTCGATCTGGCCCTCGAGATTCGAACGCAGTTCTTCATCGCGGAACTTGAGAAACGTCAACGCAAGAAAGGCTTCAATGCCTCATCCATCTTGAAAGGCGTGTTTTATCACGACCTTGCGCTTGATGATTCCAACGTCCCGTCACTGGATCCTGGCTCACTTCGGGGGTTCAATTTGCCTGGAACTTTCGAGGACGAGAATGGCTGTCTTCCTGATAGTATGCATGATGAGGTCAGCGTACGGATCGATGAGCTGGAGACTTCTCTCTTCGATGACGATGACAATCTCAACTTGAAGGGTCTTAAGACAATCTTCAGCTGGCGTCGGTTCTGTCTGCGCGTCGCACGCTTTGTTCAGCTTCGAGAGCATGAATTCAAGGCGACCATTGCTTCTCAGCCCAAAATTGAGGATGTGCAAGTGTTGGTCATCAAAGCAATCAATCGTCGGGCGGATCAAAGTGCTACCGAGTCACCAAACCGTTCAACGCTCGTGGAATCTTATCATGAGGGACCTTCCACCACACTGAATGAGGGGTCAGGCGAGGAGCCTGGGGATGGAGAGGCCGAACACGATGAGAGCACAAGTGAAGAGCCAGCTCATCCGGAAATCAATCGTGAAGAACCAGTCCCTCAGAGGCCAGTCACTGAAGAGCCGGTGCCAAAGCCGTCGCCGCAGCGTGTGCCAAGTCGGCGGAAATCGGCCAAAGGGTACGTTTATAATATAGATCCTTGTCTGTCCTGTTGCTGACTTTTGTTTCCAGTATCTGGCGTACCGCTGACGCCATGGACTTCCTTGCACAGAGCCTGAATACCAAGCGCCAGGCAGATTTGGCTGCATTGGAATCGCAGCCTGTGAATGCCGGGAAAGGAAAAGCCGCTGTCCTCCCTGATTCCCCTCGAGGCGTGAGCATAACTGCCGATCGTGACGAAATTGCTGGAACCCCAGAGCCCGAGCCTTCTGCCCGCCGGTCGACATCCCCTGAGCGCGCAGGTTCGACTACACAAGATGACGAGCCTCCCTTTAATCCGATTGACGACGAACTGGTATTCGATCAGCCAAATGAAGCCGTCATGTCTGCCAGCCCCCGTGGCTCCGAGCGAATCAATCGAGTCAGCCACTATCCGGGTCGATTCTTTGATAGTCCATCGGCGGCTCGGGCAAAGCCAGCATCGCCGCGTCGTTCAATCTTCGATCGGCAAGCGAATGCCTCGAGGATTGTTTTCTCCCCTGGAGGCTCCGAGGAATCTCGAAGTGCAGAGAGACCTCGCGAACCAGCCAAACGCCCGAGCGTGCCACCACCTCCCGCCAGTCAAGGACCGTCTCGAAAGCGCGGGCGAGGCGATTCAGACGATGAGGCGAGCGATGATGACTTTGACCAGGATACCCGCAGCCACAATATTGCTCAACGCAGAGCTCAGATTCCCGAACGAGCGCGCCCAAGTGAAAAGCGGCAACGAGTAAGCCATGAGGAATCTAGCCCAGCTGCGGGACAGCTGCGTGAAGATCTAGCTGCCAGTCAACAGCAGTTAGAGGTGACAAGACCCGAGGCTCCAAGCCCCGTCCCGACTCGACGTGAATCTCGCTGGCTTGCGGAAAATTCCGTTTCCACATCATCACGAGCACGTCCTGATATCCCGATTACTGGCCATCAAGGTCGGAGAAAATGGACGGAAGAAGAAGATGAACGCCTTATTATGCTTGTAGCGCGATACGGCACTCAGTGGGCGGTGATCCAGCGACAGGATCAAATTTGTCCTGCGAGTGATGGAGGGCCACAGCTCACTGGTCGAAGTCAAGTAAACATGAAGGACCGGGCGCGCAATATCAAGCACAAGCATGTCAGGTACGATCACCTAGAATTTTCACTTGTCCAAGGATCTGCTAACAACGTCGCTAATAGGAGCGGTCTACCGTTGCCACTCAACTTTGACCGCGTCTCAGGCTGAACTGAGTTACTTTCAGTTTCTTGGCTTCAGTGTCTGTCGATTTTACGCTTTATATCAGGTGGAGCAGGGATTTTGGCGCTTAGCAGGAGTTCATCGGGTTGCTTTCTTCTACTGTTTATTCTTATACCTACCTCTTCACCGTTCACAGCGGGCGATGCACATATCTTATCACTTCCAGTGTTGCATCTTCTAGCCTTATATTGCACATATCCAACCTTTTCACTTGGCTCTGATGCTTGACACGCAACGCAATCAATTAAGTAAAGACCGCTGTCCAAACTAATGTCCCCGCTGGATTCTTCGATGGATCGCCTTTGTCAGCCAGCAATGTGCTATTAACGCTGCGAAAGCACAGGTTCTATAAGAGTTCACGGGGGACACCAAGAAATCTATTGTGAAAGCTCAATCCTTGACAAGGAATGAGATTCTGACGAGGACGATAAGTAGATGCACCAATCGCTAGAGCTGTCTTCGCGAGATTGTTAGGTACTCGTGCAATGAATGAATTTAAGTCTGTTTCCCAAGGAACAATAAAATGGGGTTTTAATTGAGGTATCTCATGCCGAAGGATATCGAAGTCCATTCGGCGTAGTCTATGCCTACTGTAAATATTCGCCCAAGATGTAAGATGAAGGCATAAGCACAATCGACCAGCAAATAGTCAAAACCCGCCCGCGGGTTGGGTTGCACCGAGCCATCAGTGACTAATAAGCCCTGTTCCATCGCCAAAGGCACAAACAAGGGAATCATAGAATATTCAGTAAAGTCAAGAGAATGAATCAGTACAAGTGAAGGTCCAAAACCCTCCACTCCTTACAAGAGCAGACCCAGACCGGCAACCAGGACTCCAGCCATAGAGGACCCGCCGCGCAGGGAGACAGCAGCATTGCCGGTAGGCGTGGCTGAGACGCTAGAGCTTGCAGCCGTGGCAGCCGCAGAGGTGGAGGCTGCACCGTTGACACCAGCCTTGGAAGTCATAGAGCCCGATGCAGTCAGGATACTCGTTGGGACAGTGCTCGCAGCAACAACGATTCCACCAGCAGCGGTGGAAGCAGTTGATGTCGCCGCCGCATCGCCATCAGAGGCAACGCCGGAGCCGCCAGTACTGAGGACGATATATGAGTCGTCGCCGCCACCTGTGTTAGAGAATGGTTAGCTTCGCCGTAGGGATCTGCCACGCGCAATGTCGCAGATAAACTTACAAGTGTCCGTTGGGTACCCGGGACAGGGCGTCTTGCACTTGTCATCGCTGACCTTGGCCGAGTTTGGGGGGACGGCATTGCTGCAGGAGCAGTGCTCGCCCTTGCTCAGGACGGCAATCTTGTAGCTATCCTTGGAGCACTGGTGCACGCATTGGCCATAGGATTGGAAGGCGCTGGTGGAGTCGCCCTTTAGATCCGGGACCTCGGAATAGCAGCCAAGCTTAGTGTATGCGCCGGAGGCGCTCACGAAGGCTGGGAGCGCAAGGGCGAGAGTAGCGAGAATGTGTTGTGGGTGCATAGTAGCGATTGAAGGATTTGATGGATCAAGAGGGAGGAATGAAAAGATTGGAGGCGAAATTGCTTGTGTTTTTTTTTCCGGGTATCAAGGGTCCGATAAACTAGTCGGGAGCTTGCAGGTTGGCCGTTTGTTGAAAGAATCGCGTGTGCGAAGGTGGAATGTCGAGGATGGAAGGAGAGTTAAGTTAATGAAGGACACAGTAAATCCAACAACGAGAGAAAGTTGGTAAATTCGAATAAGCACAAGAGAGAAACAAAAAAAGGGTCCAAATTGTTTCACTTATAAGGAGTTGCAACCCTACGCTGAGTCGCTGACAGATTCGTTCGTTTGGCCCCCAGGATTCCGGGATCCCTCCGGGGATCCATTATTTTATGGAGACGGGCACAGCAAAACGAGAACGATGTCATGGCGAACCCGCGCGATCGACTCTGAAACGCTAACCGCAGGCTCTATTGAACTGAGGACTCTGTGCAGGCGGCTCATTATTGGCCATGGTGGCGTTGATCGCTGCGATTGACATCCCCGGAATGGACGAGTGGATGGCCGTGTCGTTGATTCGAGTGTCTCAGCATGTGTTTGACGGGTCCCCTGACGAGTCATAATCACTAGTGCAACCTGAAACCCCATCATAGCCTCCCGAGAGGGTCTCTTTGCCACCAACAGCAGTTTGTGTGTTCGTTTTGTTCGGGGAGGAGCGGATGGTGGCGCAGTGTGGGGGAAGGATTTTGGCCCTCGGGGCGTCGCATTTTTGAGCTTCACCCCCTGGCCTCCTCCTGTATTGGCAGCCCTGTTGGCGATCGGCCAGTCAAGGAGGATGGAAGGGGTTGTTCAATAATGGCATACAGTGGGAGGAGATCTCCTGACGCTCGTTATCAAAATCATAAGTCTTGTGTTGGTCCATCACGACTCGATGGCTTTCAGCGTCAAGAGTCAAGACCCTCAAGATGAAGGAGATCGGTGAATAACCAAGCCTCGGGACAAGCTTGCCCTGGTTCCAACTTCCAACCGTTCCTGGGGATCCACGTTGTTCTCCCTCGGCTTCTTCCATTGGTTCCACTGAGTTGGCACTGCTTGGCCGTTGGTCCTTCAGTTCGGGCTGTGCCGAATCTGTTGATTGTGCCTGTCTTGCCTCGATGGTCAGCCGAAGATGTTCTTCAGTACTGAGGTCGATCTCAAATAGAGGCCACAAGACTGTACATAGAAACCCTTCCGTGATGCTCTCCAAATCTTCCTATCCTTTTGCCGACCAGGTCGGCTAACCTCCAACGAGAGCGCTTCCTGTTGGGGTAAAACGCGGCTGAGCCCGCTCAGCCGAGGGAAAGTGTGAGGGGGAAAAGATAAGAAGAAGAGGAGAAGATGAAGAAGATAAAAAAAGATGAATCAGAAGCCCAAAATAACGCCATCGCACGACTTCATTCAGCTTGATCTCCAGATTTTCCTCCCAAGACTTGGTTGAGTCTGGTGAATCTTCTAGGATCAAATTCAGTCTCCAATTGACAATCATGAAAGGACTGACTCTGCTCGGACTGGCCTCAGTGCCATCTGCACTGGCTTTGGGCATCCCCGCCCAGCAAGTCCTGCTTCCCGGCACCATCGCCCACAGTCTCGAGACCCTCAAGCCCTCTGCCCGCGAAACTTGTCCACAGGCACCCAAAGTAGCCTCTCCTAATGATGGACTCCATTCATCCTTGACATTCCTCAAGGACGAGACCTTCCGTGCCCGCCAGGCTAAGCGGTTATCTCGCGCGGTGCAGGTGCCCACCACCGTTGGCGACTTCGCAACTGATCCATATGACGAGTCCTTTGAGCCAATTGTAGAGTTCCAATCACTACTGGAAGAACTGTTCCCTCTGGTGTAAGCATCAACCCGCGGCCTGCCAAGTGAGAAAGACTATCTTGCGAAAGCAGCGAGACTAATCCAATCCTCCATCCAGCCATACCAAGGCAAAGGTCGAGCATATCAACCGCCTCGGCCTGGTCTTCACGCTGCAGGGTGCCGATACCACCCGCAAGCCCATCTTGTTCATGGCACACCAAGATGTCGTCCCCATCGACGATCCCTCCGACTGGACGCACCCGCCCTTCGCAGGCATGTTCGACGGCGAGTGGATATGGGGCCGAGGCTCCAGCGACTGCAAGAACGTCCTAATCGGACTGCTGTCTACCGTAGAGGATCTACTCTTGCAGAAGTGGCAGCCACAGCGCACTGTGTTGCTAGCCTTTGGTTTCGACGAGGAGTCGCACGGTTTCTTGGGCGCCGGGTCAATTGCCGCGGCCCTCGAGGAGCGATATGGTAAGGACAGCTTCGAGTTCATCTTGGATGAGGGTGGTATGGGTCTGCAGAACCTGGGTGATGACAATGACATTCTGTATGCCCTGCCCGGTGTCGGTGAGAAGGGAAGCCTCGATCTTGTCCTGGAGCTCGCTGTCCCTGGTGGCCACTCTTCTGTCCCACCCGCGCACACGGGCATTGGCATGATGGCCGAGATCATCTACGAGCTGGAGCGACAGGAGCTCTTCTCGCCTCGTCTGGACCCATCGCACCCCTCATACGGCATGCTCGAGTGTCAAGCGCGGTACTCACCGAACTTCGTCGAGCCCTGGCTATCCGAAAAGCTAGCCGATGGTGACGCCGAAGCTCTTGGTGAAGCCGTAGCCTCGTCTCGCGGTCCCGCCGTTCGCTATACCCTACAGACCTCCCAAGCCGCTGACCTCTTCAACGGTGGTGTCAAGACAAATGCCCTACCGGAGAAGATCTCAGCTGTAGTCAACTACCGCGTAGCCCTGCACATGACACCCGACCAGCTACGCGAGCGTACCGTACGCATCATCCGCCCCATCGCTGCTTCTCACAACATCACCCTACACATCGACTTCCCCGGTGTTGCCAACACCGCCGACGAGTTCGGTGGATCGGGCGATCGCACCCTCACCCTGTCCCCGCTCATGGAGGCCTTGAGCCCAGCACCAATCTCACCAACTGACCCGCTCACTTCCAAGACCTGGGCACGATTCTCCGGCGTAGCTCGCAGCGTCTTCGAATCACACCCTAACCCGTTGAGCGCTACTAATGGTGAGTCCGAGTCGACACCAACGGTCGTCGTCACCGGAGATATTATGACTGGTAACACCGATACGCGGTTCTACTGGTCTCTCTCGGAGAATATCTACCGTTGGAGCCCGTCGCGCCAGGGTGGTACTTTGAACATTCACACTGTGGATGAGCGGATTCGGTTGGACGTGCATCTGGAGGGTATGATGCTGTACTATGGTGAGTTTGCTTCTCTTGTCAGTCTTGGTTCTACACAAGCTTATCGCTAACGCCGTTCATGGCTAGATCTCATCCGCTCCTTTGATAATTGGGACGAGGAGTCCGCGTAAAAAGTGACCATTCTAGAACATTTTGACCAATGGGTCATCCTGTGAACATTGGTCGTTGTAGATATGTCATGGGCATCTGAGTGCAATGTACATCTGAGAATAACCATGGATTGGACACAAGAAGCTCTGCGTCGCTATCACCACAACCAGAAATTTCAAAACATCATCGCACTAGACAAGTAAACGAAGCCATGTTTGTTAGGACGTGATATCACCCAGAATGAACGACAAAGTACTCCCATGGAAAACAACGAGATCAAGTTGATAGAGATGCCTCCATTTGAGAATTGCCCCGCTCCCTCTTGCTGCGTCTTTCTGCTAGATGCGATGCAGGCTCCCGTTCCTGTTCTTGAGGCCTATATACGCCTAGGTGCTTCTTTCCTTTCCTGCTCGCGCTTCTAGAGATAGATCAGAACTCACTCCTTTTCTGGTTCGCCTGCGTTTGCCTCCTTTACGTAGAGGGGTGTGTCGCCTTCCCAAGTCATAGCATAGACTCTCATTCCGTATAGTTCTCATGTGCAAGCTTTTCCCACACATTTCCATGACCGGCAAAAGAGTATACGTCTTCGTCATTACGAGGTGGTTACTACAGCGTTGAATGGAATTTAACAATAGAAAATGGCTCAATTGGAAGGAAGTGGAAGAGTTAGGTAGGCAGGGATACATAAACCCCAACAACCAAACTCAGTCTCCCCTCCACCATAAAAAAATCAACACACAAAATGCAACGCAGGACCATCATCACAAGCACAACAGCTCTATGGATGGGTATCAGGGCGCGCAGCAACAGAACCACACGCTTGTAGTACCAAAATACAGCGAGTGGATGACGGGCTGAACGTCATGTCCCAGTTCCCCCTCAACTCAGGATCCTAGGAAAGGCTGAAAAGAACGGTAACTCTCTGGAATAATTTCTTCTCTCAAAACTACAAGAGGGATACAAGTGGGTTTAAAAGAATAGTATATAAGAATGCATTCACAAGAAGCGAAGGTGGGCCCCATTTACGAGGCGACGAGAAGAGGTGCGAAGGAACCACCCACCACAGGGCGGGCGACGAAGGTGTTTTGCGGGTAACTGGAGATTTTGTCAGTAATAATTCAGAAAATCAGGTTATTCTTCTGTGACATACTTTCCGGATTCCGTATCGTAAAGATCAGTCAAGGCCCGGTTGGTCGGGGTTTCGTTAACCCAGGTAGCTAGATTCTTGATGAACATGTCCCGAGTATCGGTGGAGGCAACAGCGGCGGCAAAGCATTCCCAATCACCTATTATTGTTATGTTAGTATATTCTGGAGAAGGAATGAGAGTGCTAGTTGTAAGCTTACCCTTGGTATAGGTATGGCGAGTGTCTAGAGGAACACCATACTTGTTGGCGACAGTCGGGTAGAAGTCGCTCTGCATCTGGTAGACATATTGGGGCACCAAGTTCAGGCCAAGCTGAGCATCGGCGAACAGGTTGTAAAGAAGACCTGGAAAAATGTTTAGCGGTAAACAGAAGATATCTCGTGGGAGTGCAACTTACCGTGACTGCTCTCATCACCGTACGACAGAGTAGTGTGGGCCGGTGCCACATTCTTGTTGATGGCCAGAGTCTGCCATTTGTTGATGTAATCATGAGCAATTCTAGAATAGTCGGCAGCATCCTCTGTGTGGCCGGTCTCCTTCGCAATGACGGACATTGCCTGGATACCGATCATTCCCTTCAGGGCCAGGTTGGTTTGGTTGCTAATCGTCGGTTAGTTACCGAAGTCATTCCAGAGAAGGGGCTTTTGGCGACTCACGCAAGAGATCCAGCAAAGTCATCGGTAGAGATCTGGTTCGCTGGGTACAGGGCCTCATCGATGAGATAGCTCACCCATTTCTTGAGCAGAGTGTAGTGGGTGCTCAAGTAGTCAGTGTCTCCGGCCTTCTGGGCGTATGCCAAGGTCATGATGATCATGTTTCCGCACTCCTCAAGCGGCATAGCCTCATCATTGCCGTCATTATGGCCCGTTGCGTTGGGGTAGTTCGAGCCAAGGTCGTGCATGGCATAGCTCTGGGGGTAATAACCAGCTTCCTGGTTCTCAAACAGGGGGTCGAGAACGAGCTTCAAGAATTCTGGGTTCGAGTACAGGAAAATCGGATAAGCTGGGAAGACGACGTCGACAGTGTTCATGTTGCCATCAGAAGAAATTTCCTTGAGGAAGAGATAGGTCTTGCTCTCTGTACCGCACAGCTGGGTCGCACCGAATGCCTGTCGGGCCGAAAGGGAAGTAAGTGTGAGATAATCTTGGCCAGCGACAGCAATCGAGTCCGTCGCAACCTTGCTGTCGAACGAGCTTGCCAGAGCACTAGAATCGCTGAAATCTTTGTGGAAGAATGTAACCGCATCCACATCCGTGTCGAAGTAGCTCTTCCACAGGGACGGCACGGGTGCATAGCCAGAGGAACCTTCGTATTGGATAGCCTCGTCCTGAGTCAGGCCCAGCGAGAAGAGCGTGCTAACGGGGTTTGAATCGACAGTACCCAGATTGGATGAGAATCCAAACACGGGCCAGGCATTGTTAATAGCGCGGTAGTTGGTGTCGGCTTCGTTGGTCAGAGCGCCATTGGACGAGAACTGCCCACGCACAACGGTATCTTGACCAGACTGGTGGGTCATGCCATCGGTGGCATCAGTCGCCCAGTACCAGTATCCCCACTCCGCTTGCTGGTTGATTTCAGAGAATGCCAGCTGGGTCTGTCGGTAAACCTTGTGGTATGCAATGCCATCGGCTGTACCATAGTCCCACTGCGCAGTGGTACCACGGTCTCCGGAAACCCATTCTAGATCCAGTTAGAAAAAATTTCAACTCACAAAAACACCTTTTGTATTTCTTCTTATTGCTAACTTACCAGCAGAGATATCCGCATAGACCTGCACATCATGATCATTACCATCCAGCGATGACACCTCAACATTCAAGTAGGAGAAAATCAGAGATTGGCGCTTGAAGTCATTGGGAGTGATTGGAGACATGAAAGTGATGTTCATCTCAACCTTTCCGCCGACGTCCATGGTGAAAACACTCTTTGTTGAAGTATACTCGAACGCGGTCTGGGTAACAGTGGTCGAGCCTGGCAGACCCATCCAGGTGTAGGCAGCGCCATCAACGCGAATCAAACCACACCATCCAGTGACTTGGTTCCTATCAATTGTTAGTAGTGTTTCGCTTTCAGGTTCACTCTTCGGTTTCATATAGACCGTACTCCCAGAAAACGGGCCATTCGCCCGCCAGATATCCGCCATTTCCACCATCACTGCCCGCGTTCAACCAAGTGCTCAGGTACGGCGACTTAACAGCCAACGGTAGAGCTGGAGGCCGAGCAGGCGAAAATGTCGACTGGGCTCCAATGGAGGTGACGAAAGACGACACTAACAGACCAAGATGCCACAGCTGCATCGTACCGGTAGTCCAGGTGAAACAAACAATGAAAGAAGGGATTGGACAGGATCGAAATGATCAACCCAAGAGCATGTGCTCGTGCGAGAATAAAATTGTCGACTAAAAACCTGAAACCAAAGAATAGAAAAAGAAAGCAAAAAAAGGAAGGTCGATTGTCGAGAGTAAGGAGAGACAAGAGACTCCAGGAGCTACCGCGACAAGCTAGACTGTGGACTGGCTTTGACAGAGACAGGGCGCAGGGAAAAGATCGACGTTGTGTTTACTGGAATGTCAGGGACATTTTTATAGTCGAGCCCTAGACCAACGAGACCAGGAAGAGAGGGGGTCGCGCCCACAGACCCCGGCTCGGGCCCGCATGCCAGAATGCTCCCTCCACGGCCACAGTCGAGATGTTGTTTAGCGCGTGGAGAATGGGGATTGCACCGAGCAGCAGACCTGCATCTATCGAGCAAAGTTCCGAGCAAGCACGTCGGCTGATCATTGTCAGCGCTCCGAAGACTGAGAGGGAAGCCATGCGGATAATTCTGCCATATGGCAAGGGAGGACAGGGCAGATGTGAGGGAGGTGGTATAGGGGGTGGTGTGGGCTGATACTCTCATGGATGTGAACAGGGAGGATAGCCAGTTAGGGCTTGGAATAAGTCACGACAGGCCCACAGGGGGGATCAAGACAGGGTAGATAATACAGAAGCAAGAAAAGAAGAGAAAAGCCGGGGAATTACCGTTCTCAAGGCCGACACAACCGACTAAGAATCCACATGCAGTCATGCAGTCATGCAGTGATCCAGTCCCAAATCAGATCGTTGAGCGTAACTCCAAGCCAGAAGAAACGCAGTCAAGGAGGACACTGAATTGGGCCAAGAAGCATCAGGTCGCATGGAACAAGTAGCGGTCTATGCGGGATCGACCCCCAGTGGCGCTAGAGGAACGAGAGCGAGTTTAGCCTTTGGCTGTAATCTTGCAGGTGACTGAGCGACTGGGCACACGGGATGGCGCAAATAAGAAATAAGAAATAATAAGGCTGTGGAGTAACGAGTGTGGAGAGTGGGTAAGATAGACTGAGTATGGAGGAAAAAGAGGGAGGGGTAGAAGATGGAGGGAAGGAAAAGAACAAGAGAGGTGGAAAAGCGAGTCATGCCTCCATCTTCTTTCCATCCACATTCATGGTTTTGTCCATGGAGTGTTTCTAGACTATTGTGGTTGTATAGTTCTGGGAGGAAAGCACGTTGGGGGGAGGGTTCCGTGATGGCATCAGGCGGACACATGCACACCCTCTTTTGGGAATAATATCAGACTGTCGGCTCTAAGGGCTTAGCATGGTCACTTCTTAATTTCTGTCTCCAAATCCATCGGGTCCAAAATTTAGTGCCCGAATCTGCGGGGAAATAGAAGATCAGCAGAGGCGCCCGGATGATGCCATCAGACCCAATAAACTTACTACAGTAGTTAGTATACTGACTACGGAGTACTTACTACTGACTATGATGCCCTTCATTTATACAGTCAGTCATCACTATCTGCCAAAATTTACATGAATCAAGCCATCGCACTACTAAGGGAGAAACATCGGGGACCTGCAGCAGTGTAATTAAGCGGTGGCAGGGTTCTCAAGAGTGTTCAAATCACAAAGCCTCCCCTTGCAGGGGTGTAGTTCGCAACTACACGTCGCGTCGGGAGAAGACCGATCGGAGAACACAGCCTAAGTACTCGATACTTGGGAAATCCCCCTCAAGTTACCTCCAAGTGTCGCGTGCCCTAGTATTCGCTACTCACAGGTCCCCCAGTCTAAACGAGACCTCCTTACTGGGATCACTTTGTGACACGTCAAGTCGCTCAACTCAGGGGAAATAATATAAGGGACAAAGCTCTCTATTCCCCCCTCATTAGCCATCCCATTTACTGAGAGATGTCCGATGGACTGCGTTCCTGAAGAGTCTACTCAAGACTTTCATTGGTAGAGAGTCCAATTAAGAGGAGGCGCCGGCAAATGTGGCTGACTACCGATGTAACATCTTGTAACTACATACCTGCGTTATGCAGTCTGGTTGATGTGGCGCTGGGACTCTCTTGGAACGGAGTACGGAGTATATACAGTAGAATAGCACCGTGGATATTATACAGTCGTCCTTTTAATTAACTGATAGAATTAATTCAATTCTACAGACTATCGAATAATGAACAAACCCACTTACCGGCAGTAGCTGCGTCAAACTCCGTGCGAAAGTAGAGATTGTTTTGCTTCATCTGCATGTCACTGACCTATAGCAACCCTAGCATTGGATCTTGTCTGTCTTCACCGATATTAACCCGTCAGACGATATCACAGCAGTATTCGCTACTAGATAATTAATTTCATAATGTCCAGGAAAAGATTTCGATTCGAAGTTAACCCTTGAACAATCCACTAGTGCATTATTCCCCAGGCCAAGAGCACAGGCCAAGCCTACCCAGCCATACCCCCTTCCCACCGAGTCCTAGAGTATGAATCCAGAATCCTACATAGCTCGCTCAGCAAGCCCACAAAATCCACATTTCCACGTATCTCAACTATCCTTGTCTGAGGTAGCACTGAAATACTGACCTACAGTACCCCTTACCCACTGCATCTTGCCATGTTGATAGCATGCCCAGAACGTGGTTATCGCGATTCGTGCCCCATCTGCTGGCGGAGTAGACCAGTGAAAGGTAAAGATGGTACAGTCTACTACATGCAGCTCATCTGCATTTTGTCATTCTCATGCCACGAGCATAGGGCACGAGACTTCCCCATGTTCTCCGCCGATCCCTTCGTCTTGGCTCTGTTGATCATCAGCCTCGTGCATGCCCATGGGGGATCATAAGTCATCGCGCATAATGCGGAGGCCCGAACCCAGGCGGTTCAACAGCGATGAGGGGCAGGGCAGGACTCTCACTAAAGACTCGTTCCGACCCGTGTACTGGGTTCATCGAGTCGAGATTACCTTGCTTTATGCGCCAGCTCGGGCTCGTGGATTTCCTATGTCTCATACATGGGGGTACGAGCAGATGAACCAGCTGTATAACAGAAGTAGATGCAGGAAATGATGTCAGCCCGTATGTTACGCCTGAGACTTAGAGCAAGAAGTTCATTTTCACCGCTCCTATCAAGGGTTCTGATTTAGTTACACGGTTTAAATGGCTAAGTTCCTTTACCGTCTTTTGCCCCTTTGCTTTGGAATAGTCCCAGAATCCTATTAGCGAAAAACCTGCCACGATGGTATCTATGGTAGTAGGCCTACTATCAAACTATCTCCCAGAGATTCAACATAATCAAAACTAATTAAACATCTAACCCTCCCAGTCTTCCCTGTTCCTAGATAACAGTTTGGAGCCCTACCTAGTAGATCATTCATTGAAATCGCCTCGGATTCTCATCTTAGGGCCATCGAGTACTACGTATGGTTCCAAGATAATCAACTCTCTACTCCAAGCAATTCAGGAACCTCTATATAAAAACATAAGACACACAATCTGTCGACAAAAACAAACTAGTCTTCCATATATACTAGACATTATCTAAACCAAACCCCCAAACACCAACAAATTACACTCGCCCCCTGCATCCATCCATCCCCCTCTCAATCCCCTCCCCTTCCCCACACCCAATCAAGCCGAACTCCTGGCCAACTCAATACAAAACTCCCCCCACTCACTACTCCCACTCGAACTCATAACCTCCTCCGCAATCGCCTCTTCCACCCGCTCATTATACCTTCTCCGATACTCACTCTTCACCAGTTCCAGGTGTCGCGGCTCCCAATGCAGCCGCACCAACCGGGAGATCAGTAACTCGGAGCGCTCACGACCAGTCCGGGATTCGCGGACTGCTTGGTGGAGGAGGAGGGCGTCGCGCATGGGGCGGTTTATGGCGCCGTTGAGGATGTGGGCTAGTGTTTCACCCTGCAAAACAACAACGAGTTAGTAACAGTACCAGTAGCAAAGCAAGTAGCAGGGGTAATTAAGTAAGAGATAAATAAAAAAGACAAAAGGGTCGGACATACCACCAAATTCCTCGACTTCGCAATCATCGCCCTGGCAAAATTCACCCGATAAACAGCCTCATACTCACGCAACATCTCCCTCAAATGCGCATCGCTCCTCAACACAATAATATTAATCATAGCCGTCTCCCCACCCTCCCTCGAAACCAACGCCCGATGCAAATCCTGCACATCCTGCCTAATCAACCTCCCATCCAACGGCTCCCTCTCATCCTGCCTCCTCTCCTCAAGCGCCAACAACACCGCCGTCCGGAACTTATCAGCCTTGAGTTCGGCACGCATACACCGCTCCAGACTATCGTTGTACCGGGTATCCCGGAAACAAGACTTGATTTCGCGGATGGCGGCGTTGGAGCGGCCGATGAGCGATTCGATGAGAAGTTCGCGCCGTGATGTCCCGGCTTGATAGTAGCAGTTTGCCCAGTAGGCTTCGGATTCCCAGCGGCCGAGGGCGGTGGCGTAGGCGACTTTGCCGAAGGAGGAGTTGCCAAGTTTGAGGCGGAGGTGTTTGGCGAGGTTGATGCCTTTGCCGTGCATTTTGACGCGGTTTTTGTATTCGGCGCGGAGGAGGAGGATTTCGTCGCTTGTTAGGCGGGGGAGGACTTGGATGATCGTCTTGTTGTCGATTGTGCGGTGGTTGAGGGCGGATTGCATGTCAGCGGCGTCGGCGCCGGCGTCATAGAAGGAGACGCGCTTGCGGCCGGTGGTGGGTGAGATGACGATCATCTTTTCGCGCTCACGGTCCCGATCGATCGATGTGCTAGAGTCGTGGCGATCGTGACGGATGCGACGCTTGTCATCTTTGCTGCGGTCATCGCGGTCCTTTTCTTTTTCCTTGATCTTCTCTTTGCTGCTGCGGTGCCGTGTTTCCTTCGCGCTGATTGAGGATTTGGACCGGACATGTTTCTTACGGCGTCCTGATTCGGAGTTGGAAGTGCCATCCAGCGGCTCCAGATCTGAGATGTCGTCGTCCCGCGAGGGCATGACAATCGGAGACGGCATGGGCGAGATGGACTGGTAGGTACCTTGATAAGCCTCCAGCAGTGGGCTAGCTGGGGGATGCCCAGCGTGTAGACTGTGAGCGCCTGCAACCGCAAGGTTATTCGCCGAGGACACAGACAGGCTATGCGGACGGCCTCGTCCACCGCCAGGTGTGATTTCCACCAGCTGCTGTGGCTGTTGTTGATGACCATGGCCATGCCCATACTGAGGCTGAAGGTGCTGGTGTTGCTGGTGTTGCTGCTCGGGTGGCGGCTGCTGCGGCTGCTTCTCTACAAACTGTGGCTCATTGCTATACCTGTACGGGTACACAGGTTGGGGCTCGCGTGGCTTGCTGAACTGCTCGTGTGGCTTGTTGGACTGTTCGTACGGCTTCCCAAACTGTTCATCTGGGGACGCAGTATAAGGTTGTACAGGATTTGCCTTGGACGCATATCGAATATTTGGGTCGACATGCGCATATTGATACGGGACCGGTTGCGCATACTGGCCAGGAATCGGGTGAGAGGCATCTGCAGCGGATGCAGTGCGGTGATGCGACGGGGTATAAGGACCAGAAGAAGCATATGCGTGTGGAATCTGCTGCTGGCCAGGAACACTCGCATACTGCGGCATTGGGAACGAGGTTGCAGTCGTCGCGGGGAGATCTGCATACGTCGAGGCCGTGGGGAAGCCTCCTGGCATAGTCGAGGGCACACCAGCTTGCGACGAAGGGTGCGAGGCTGGTGGCACGAAGCCCGGCCGCTCACACTCGGGAATTGGAGCCCAGTCTGACGACTTGGGATCTGGATGGGCAGACTGGCGCGGCGCACCAGGCTGAGAAGGGTGGAACTGCGTGGGCTGTGCATACTGATACTTACTGGGGCGAGCATAGCTCGGGTGGCTACCGTGGGTATCGCCATACGCCAGTCCATCATCCGAATCATCGTCCGAGTCATCCAAACGACTATCCCGGCCAGGCGGGGACGAAGGCCGTCGTTGATGGGACCGACCAGTATACTCGCGTGAGTCTCTCAAGGACAAAGAATCCTTCGATCCTCTGGGGTCGCGCGAGTCTCTCAATGACAAGGAGTCTTTTGAACTCCTCGGATCACGCGACTCTCTCAATGACAATGAATCCTTCGAGCCTCTCGGATCACGCGAGTCCCTCGGCCGCACCGACCTCAAATCCTCCTCCGACTCTGAATGCTCATACCGATCCTCACGACGACGGCGCGTCTTCTCCCCGCGCCGCCTCCAATCCTCATCCTCCTCATCCTCCCGCTCAACATCATACCGACCGGCAGACCTCGGAACACGAGCAACCACATTACTCGGCCCCTCATCCAAATCCCGCAACCGACCCTCCTTCAACAACTTATACTGCCGATCGATCTCCGTCTCCTCATCCGAGTCATAGTCACGGGACGCCTTGGCCGATCTCGGCGCGATTTCGACAGCCGGCGAGCGCGCGCGGGGCAGATCATAGTCCCTGGACGAGGAGGACTTGGGCGCGATCTCTACCGCCGGAGAACGCGAGCGATGTCTTGAGCGTGGTGGTTCGAGGTCGAGATCGGGTGCTCGGCTGTCGCGAGAGCGGGAGCGCTCGCGGCTGCGGCCGGGGGATTTGGAGCGGGTGCGCGACCGTGGGTCGTTTACTTGGAGCGACATTGCGATCCAGGGTCCTGGTCCTTGGTGGGGGTGTGGTCGCGGCCGGAATTGGAGATGTGTTTACCAGGTTGGGAAGTATAGCAGCCCTGTAGAATCGTTATGAGTCTAGGGAAGCTGGTGAGGTCAGCCTCGACGCGCACAAAAGAAGGTCCCTCTCTCTCTTTGGTTGCAATTACAACCAAGGCTGCGCTTGTCGATCTGTGCGAGAGGCGGGGAAGATAAAGCTAGTGCAGTGGGTTTTGGGAGGGCGGGAAGAAAAAGAGTAACCCACCTTCGTCGCGATAGGGCTGGTCAACTATCGCGAAGACATGAAGCTTGGAGAGGAGTTGGAAGCTGGAAGCTAGAGGCTCTGTGGAAAGGAAGAGTAAGGTAAGAAAAAGGGAAAGGGAAATGCAAAAAGGAAAAGGTACAGTAAGCGCAGGACTGGTCACTGGTGAGAGCCTCGTATTGCCCTACGGCCCTGCGGGGAACTCATGCAGCAGCGCTCGGCCAGCCCGAATGGATCCTGCACTTCTGCAACACTGCAACCCCTGCACGCTATAAATGGCCCCCAAAAGCCCCCAACAACGCCGCGTAGTTAGTCTGGTGATTGGCTGGCTGCAGGCGCTGGGCTTGGGATCGTCTTGTCGAGGACTCGAGGGCGCATGGCGAGTTTCAGCCGCTCTCAGATGGTAGTGGGGACTTGGAAACCCAGCTGAGGAGTGCCGACAGAAAGATCAAAAACATGAAAGGGTTACAAATACTCGCTTGGGAGGAAGTACCTATGTGGGCCAAAGCTTCTTTATTTCCATGTTTCTTTAATTTCTTCTCGCTGATAAATCACCTTATCATGACCACCAGAGCAATCGGAACAAAAAGAATATGATTGGATCAGTACCGCAAACTACAAACACCAGGTTCCTCCCCAAGTCGAATGATGAACAACGATGACTGCTATATCCACGCCCACGAATACTATCCTCAAGATTTAAATACATCAGTCCCATGCCTGCTATCATGGTTGCCATACAGTCTCCCTATTCCATACAGTGACTGCCAACCCAACCAATACACGAAGATTCAACTAATCAATCTAGACGCAGGCAGGAGTCGAAGAATAGCTGCAAGCACTCTACGCTCTACACTCTAGCAGTCTACGCCAACTCTCAAATTACACATACACAGTCAACAGCTACAGAGCAGACGACCACAAAGCACATAAACAACTTTGAAAAAAAAAGGCGTTGAGTACAGGATTCGTTCACTCCGGATAAGGGTGACACATTTTGTCAGAAGGGAAAGATACAAGTAGTCAGAGTGGTAAGAAGCAGAAAGGAAGGTCAGGAAGTGGTTGTAGTAGTTGTAAACAACAGAAAGAAAAGACACAAAAGGAGAAAAAGGAAAGAAAAGTCCACAGTCGAATAGACACGGTCCGTGGAAAAGAAGAAAAAAAAAAGTCGGGGGTATGTGCGGAAACTGCAAGCTATGCGAACAGGCAGAGAAGGGTCAGGAATCAAACAAAAAGCAGCAAATCAGATACACAGGATGGACCGAGCCAAGCCAGAACAGGGGGATTAATCAGAGTCAAGTAAAGGCAGGTTGGTTCTTCCATTTATCGCGTGCGGCGACCGTCGTGAATTGGTCCCATGCGACCTGCGTATGACTTCTTGGATGGCAGCGGTGTGGGCTGGCCATTACGGTTGAGCCGGTTGGTTCTCCAGCGCTCGTACCAGATCACACGGCTGGCCTCACGCAGCTCGGCCCGCCATTCGCTGAATACCGAGTCCTTCAGGCGCACAAAGTCACAGTGCTCGGGATCGTAAGGGTCGGCGAAACCCCAGGGGAATCGACGTCCGACCGGCTCTTCCCCAGAGGCCAAGGAATGCGGGTCCGGGGAAAGGATGGAGAAGGGAACGTGCGGGTTGGCGGGCGCAGCACCGAGGGAGTTCTGACTGCGCTGCGAGGGTGACTCGGGGATGGGCTGCTGTGGCTGCTCCTGACCGTTCTTCTCGTCTGTATGCTCTTCCTTGGATTCGCTGGCTTCTTCGGTGGACTCGGCGGGAGTCTCGGGGGTCTCCTCTTGCACAGATTCCTCCTCATCCGCGCTCTCAGACGAAGTATACTCCTCCTGATCCTCCAATGTCAAGATCTCCAGGGGGTCGATGTTGGCCTGCTTCAAGCTGTTCCACACAGCCCTGCGAAGGTATCCCATGTGCGCAGAGGTGATGGTATCCGCCTTGCTGATAACGGGCACGATGGTGGTCTTGCCCAGGATAGTGCGCAGCACCTGCAGGTCGAGGTTCTGGTCCAGGACACCGACCACGGGAACATCAGTCGCTTTAGCAGTTCCATTGGCGATGCGCTCGGCAGCGGCAATGTTCTCGTCCAGGCGAACGGGGTCCAGCAGCAAGAAGGTGCAGTGGATGTGAGTGTCGCGAGCACCGGGAGAACGCACGACCTTCATCTCCTCCGCGAGGGTCTCCTCAAACTTGCTCTCCAGGAAGCCGGTCACGGCACGCATCTGCAGGTCCACAATGTTGCGCTCGAGACCGTTGGAATCCCAGAGGGTCAGGCCAACGCGCTCTCCATCAATCTCGGTCTCCAAGTATTGCGAGGTGAATCCTTCGTAGGCAGAGGTCTGGCGCTCCAATTCTTCCAGCTCCTCCGGGCTACGCGAGGGGTGTTTGTGCTGGGGCATGGTCAGGGCCTTGCGGAGGAAGTTGAGGAAAGAGGTCTTGCCCGAGTTGCGGGCGCCAACCACCAGCACACTATGCGTAACCTGGTCAGTAATTGCTTTGTTTTGGAGGTAGATGAGGGAGCTCCATCAAGGGAATTTCCTCAATGAGGCAATCGTCAGGGGGTGTATGTCTCCACTTACTTGTAGGGTGTAGGATCCTTCCGGCGACGAATACGACGGGGGCTGTTGACAGTGCTAATGGCACTGCTGGCATAGCTGTAGCGGCCACGATGGGTCATGCTCTCGGTACGAGCATACGGGTCGACGGCGTCAGTGGGCGAGCTCATGGATGCAGTGGGAATGGCAATTCCAGAATGGGGACGAGGCACGGCAGGTTCGGGGGCGAGGGTATCACGTTCTTCACCTCCAAAGGTCTCAAGTTGGGGGGTGGGTGAGAGGTCAGGCAAACGGGGGGCGTTCTTGGGGGCGTAAGATTCACGCTGACGACGAAGTTCGTCTTCCATGGCTTGGCTCTTGGACATCTTCTTGCGGCTACCGGAAGGCTTGCGTTCACCGAGCGGCTCGGTGGATTTAGAACGACGAAGGAAACCGAGAGAGGTGCGACGTGCGGCGAGAGCAGCCTGGCCATTTTCGGCAGGCAGCGCATCGGAAGGCGCGCGGCTGGAGGTGGGCGTTGCCATTTTGGGAAAAGGGTGGCAGTTTGCTGTTTCAGGTGGTCTGATTTGGTATACGTACACAGACTGCCTAGTACAATGTATAGGAGATTATACGGTGGGGGTATTGCTGTATATCTGATACACTGTAATTTCAGGCCATCTTGTTAGTTTACTTTAATTATCCATGCCAACTGTCATGCTGTCAGACAGGGGGGAGGGGGGGGTGGCCATCCGAATTAAGCATGTTTGACTTCCCCGCGTGCGGAGTCTGCGGGATGAAGTCCACCACTTCCGATCGGTGACATCCTCCCCCCGCCATGTAAGGGGGTTGTGCACTCACGTGGAAATACACTAGGAATCAATGCCAATTGCGCCGAATGATCACGGATATATCAATTCTGATACCCTAGATTTCCGAGGGTACACGGTCGAAAAGAAAACGAGCGGATAGTTCGAAATATACAAGCTATCGGGGGGGGTGCGATTCGAACCGGACAGAGGTCTCGCGCAGGAGGTGGTTGGACGTGGTCGCGGAGGGATGACGGAGATCGAATGGCGATTGCGGGTGCTCCAAGTGTCCGAAGTTCGAAAGTCGCAATTCGAATTCAGACTAAAACGAAAGGACGAATCCCAACTGCAACAGCAGAGGGATAATAAGAAAGCGAGAGTGAGATCAAAAGGTGACAATTGCTCCCAGCCAGTGTGAGGTTGTCGGTCCGCTGCCCGTCGCTACTGGAGGACGAGGGGGGATGAGAAAAATAAGGAGAGGGGCGAAGATCGAATGGGAATGGGGATGCCGTATTCAAACGGCTTTCTTTTCCGGTTTCTTTTTTTTTTGGCGGTATTGTATTTTTGGGGTGGATGATGGGAATTGACAAATGGCCTGCTCACAGCGTCCGATTCTCGCGGCGCTTGGAGAGAATGGAAGAATGGAAGAATAAGGAGAGGGGTGGGGGGAGAGGAAAGAGAGAGAGAGAGAGGTAAGGCGAGCAGAGACGAGAAGAGGACGAAGGGACAGAAAGGACGCCAGCAACGGACCAATCGCGAGCTCAATTAGGCATGGACATTTGCTAGGTTTATGATTATTGAGGACTGTGTACGGAGTACGAACGGTGGTACCAACTGAGCTGAGCGCATTGAAGTTTATTATTATAATATTTATCACAGTATTTTCCTTCTCTAGGGAATGTGCTGCAAAGAATAATATGATAGACTGGAAGCCTCGTGCAGGACTGTACGGAGTATGATTGTTATTATTGCCAGTCACCTTGGTCTCCTTTCTACTCCGTCCAAAGCTCGGTTTTCTCTCTGACCCTCCTCCACCTCTGAGCTTCGTCTCAGGTTTCAGTCCTTAGATTCAGATTCAGGGGTAAAAAAAAAAAAACATTGACCAGCGCGGTCCAGAGCCCCCGACGGCACCACCCCCACTTGGAGCTTCGTCGCGCCCGCTGTGTGGATGGAAGCAGGACGGTTCGTTCCACGCTCGCGGGCGGCTAAGACCCGAACGGGGCAACATGCATGTCGATGAATCTCAGGTCGAGCTGACTGACGGAAGACAGAAAGAACAGTCAGAATCATCAGGGCCCCGCATAGAGTACGGAGTACGGAGTACAGAGTAGGCCATGGCTAGATACATCCAAACTTTGTTATTCCTCGTACGAAGACAGCCATCCTGACTACTCTGTCCTCTCTATTATTACATGGACTCTCATAAGTACTCTCAATTCCAACTCTTATTCTCTCTCATATTAAACCCCTCTCTTCTCTTCCCCTGAAGCCTCCAGGGCCAGCTGGCACGTGCACAACGGGACCGTTTGCATTCTCCACCTACTCGATCCGCGCTCTTCTTTGTTTTTTTTTTCTCTTCTTCTTTTGTCAACATGATTTATCAAGGGTGGTGTTTTCAAGTCGAAAATATAGTAGGGAGTGATAAATTCTCTCCATCCTAAGCTCCAACCACAACCAATCTACCGTTCCATGGATTCCAACCCGGTCGCAGCCGGCAGATCAGATAGCTCCCAAGTTCCAACCCGATAACGATAGAGACCAGTGAACTGCAGTCTGCCACTCACCGGCAACCAAGTCCGAAGCTCAGAGCCCAATAAGATTGCCAATTTGCACTTTTTTTTTTTTGCCAGGGTTAGCTGACTGCCGGGTCCCACGAGCCTCATCAAACTAGCCTATCAATAACTATAGAGAAGTAGAGAGGAGAGGAGCATGAGAAGCCCGGCACGTGGAAAAGAAAAAAGCGGGATGCCCATGCCCACGATCTCCATGCTGCATGAACACCACGTTGCTTAGCCGAGGATCAGCCCTGGATTGATATGCCGGGCATAGAACGAGTCAATTGGATGAATACAACGACATTCCGATATCCAAAGTAGAAAAAAAAAAAACTAATAGTTCCATATTCTCAGACATTGAGGTTCGTCTAAGTCTAAACGCTATCCTCCTATATCCGAAATATATATCCAGCCCACGAAGCATTTCTCTACCTAGACCCCCGCTACAGCTCCAAGAACCCAAACTTAAATGGGCAGCCGCTATACATTATCAATTAAGCAACCATACCCATCATCCATGTAGAGTCGCAACAAAATAAGAAAAAAGAACGTGAAAAACAAAACAAAACAAAAAAAACCCTCGCGGGCAACCCTCCAACCCACGGAACTCTCACGTTTGGAACGCGTCCGGGCAGCACCGCATGGAACTAGCTTCACCCGAAGCTATCGATCCGCCGATGAGAACCGATCCAAGGTGAGACCATTGATCGCCTCACAACGAACAAAAACACAAACAACTACAGTAAATACCTATCTTTAACCCAGAAACAATTTCCGTAGGACCCTAATTTTCCTCGGGCAAATCTCAGGACCGCCAAGGATATCGTAATTTGCTTTTCGCCAAATCCGTGCACGGCTCTGTGGAGTACCGGGTGGGTTGTGGGTCCAGGGCTTCATCGCGTGCCGGTCGTGGAATTTGCATTATTATTCGCGCGACGAGAGGAGATTGCCGGGTCGGGAGGAGGGTATCTAATCTAATGATTGATACTGTGAGATGTCAATGGTAGAATGCTTGACAAAGTGATACTACTAAAGTGCCATGCATGCTGAACATCCCGATCGTACTAATGCAATAGATGGCATATCCTTCTCGAATAACCCATGTATCAATTCCGAGTCTGGATGCGATGTTGTTACTGAATATGCCCACACTCCATAAGCAACACTCGATATATATATGTGTGTGTAAGGTTAAGCTTGTCATGTCCTAGCCCCAAACGGGCAATATCATAACAACCATCACCGTAGTATCCATCCCAACCCACAAAAAAACCACACTCTGGACCCAGTCTCACTCTAAACACTGTCTACTAATCTTCTCTCCAGTGGTACCTAGTCTATACCTACCCCCCAGATCTACTCCGCAAAAATCCTAAAAGGCAACACAACACACGGTTTCGACGGGCAAACCAACTTCCGATCCAACCCCTTAAACCTCGGCCCATTCGGACCGGCAACATACTTCGCCTCCCCGAAAATCGACGGTTCCCCGGGTGGTTGGTCATCGCCCCATCGGCCATTAAACTCCAGCCAGGCGACGGGGACATCGGCGGTGGATGGGGTGAAAACGTCCGTGCTGGGGTCGTATGTGTAGGCGTAGGCGTTGAGGGTGGGATCCCAGAGGAGGCCGCAGTCTGTGTAGTCGAGGAGGAAGCCGGTGGGGAGGTTTAGGCCGGGGATTGTGTGGTCGTGTTGGCTGTTTGATAGAGGGGGGTGTTAGAAGGGAGATTAGCATTGGAGGGAGAGTAGGGAAGTAATCTGGTGGGATAGAGTGGATAGGGGAACGACGAACCCTTTCACGGCGTAGTTGGCGTGTGTCCCGTTGCCGGAGTAGGCGATGGGTCGTTTGCCTTTCTTTTCGAGGGCGCCGTAGGTGAAGGCCTGGCCGCTGGCGTGTTGGCTGAACCATATGGCTTGTGGGGTGCCATTCGCGAAGCGGATCATATTGTGTTCCCTAGTCATGTCGAGTTGAATTAGACTAGATAACTATTACCGTATGTAGATGCAAGGATAGACGTACCAGTCACCGAGATGATCTCCAAATTCCATGCCTAGCACCTTATCACCCTTGTTATACCTAGAAACCCTGTTAGTCAAGCCGCCCAACTCCCAGCAGACAATCCCTCTACGAGCGAGATCGTTCCAACTCACGGGTAAAAATAAAAGTAAAAAGCATCAACATCCCCCTTCCCATGATCAACAACGATAATCGCACATCCAGTACCATTCCCAATCCGTCCCTGCGCATCTGGCGTGATACCCCGGAACCAAGCTGGTTCAGGGCTAGCCGCGATACCATCATGGGACGTCAGATATACACTCGTGTTTCCCAGATTATTGAGCTGGTCGAGATTGTCTAGTGTCAGTGGTGACGGTGCGCCCTGGATGGCGGTCCAGTTAACCTGGGGCGTGGTATTGTCAAGCTGTGCTTGGAGGTCGCCGGGTCGGTATGCGTCTTGGCTGTGTAGCCAGACTAGAGGGGCTAATGGGGCATTAGACTAGATGGGAGGGGAGATGTAGATCGTGTCTTGATACGCACCGTAGTCATAGACATAGGATGGGATGGTCGCTGCAGCTTGGACAAGAGGGGTTGCTAGCGGGGCTAACACCGCCATGTATGATATTAGACGTCGCATGGTTCAGCAATAGATATGTGGAGAGGTTGTACTATAGGGCTGTAAAAAGCCCCCTTTTCAGATGATGTTTAAGGACTTTCCAGTTGGGAGGGCTATCCTGCTCGAGTCTTTATCTATACTTCGATTAGCTTGTACAGTCACAAGATGGGGGCATAATGCCTGTTCACCAGGAGACCCTGGACTGCAGGTTACAGAGAGTGGCTGAGACAGAGTAATACCTCAGAATTAATGATCAGCGAGAGAGAGTATGTAGCGCTCTTCAGGCGGACACCATCCCTTCAAGACACGCCCTCGGCAAGACTATAAATCACATCCCACCTCAACCCTACAGCACAGTACCGCAATCTCAAAGCCAAGGACGCAAAGTAACCGATATCCGCGAGTCTAACCAGGATACAAAGTCACGGTGTATTCGAACCTGCAGGAGTCAAGACTTGCGAGGGTAACATCGCCCCCGACCCTCCGGTGTATATCCATGTTCACGGGAAAGAAGGGATGGCCTGGAATGTAAATGATCGCTGGGCGTCAGGAACCAGGCCGGGTGGCGTTGGAGGGGATGATTCGGTGGAGGGGGAAGATCTGATTGTTTGTATGGACTGCATGTGCATGGTACAAGTACACGGTTAGTGGATGGTTGGTCTGATTGGTGTGATTTGATTAGCGTGTTGGAATTTACTTTGAAGAGGGTAGGTTTCTGTGGCCGGGTGATGTGGTGCTCCTGACGAGGTCATCCGAGGGGGATATAGACCCCGGTCTGAAGGGGAGGGCTGGGTGTTATTAATGTGTATTGCGATCATTCTCTAATGTGATTTACAGGAACCTTGTCATTTGCATGTGCTCATCCCCATGAACTGGTCTTGATTAATTGTCCCAGTGGCCATCCAAGCTGATCCTCGTCTGCATTTCCAGCCCGCCAATTACAGTCCACCCTGATAATAGCCCCCTGCCATCCGACGACTTAACAGGTTCCGCTCTACAGAGTACATTGTTTTCCTTCTTCAACTACTCATATCCCTTCAGACAAAACCAAAAAGCTCTTAAATTCACAACATCGAGCCCTACTAATGATCAACTAACGCTCAGAATAAACCCTTCTCCCGTCCCCAACTAACCACACTAACTCCACAGCCATCTACTCACAACCTGCCCTCCTTCCCCTTCTCCTTTTTCAACTTCTCCCTCTCCTCCTCCTCCTCTCTCTTCTGCCTCTCCTTCATCAACTTAAAAATCCTCAAATCCAACGGAATCTTGTCCCCCAACCACGTCGCCCGCTGCGTATGATTCCGCTCCTCCTCCTCATCCACCGTATTCGGATGCACCAACGCACTCAACGGTCCCCGATTAATCACCAGCCAGGGAATGAAGGCGCCAAATTGCGCTGGCGTGAAAAGGTTTACTTCAAACATGGCGATGGGGTGGGGGCCGATGGGTTTGTCGAAGAAGGCGTATATGCGGAGTTCGGGGACTGGATAGATGGGCGAGGTGGTTAGTTGTTGCAGGGGTAGGTGTTGAACTGGGGATTGGGAGGCTTACATTCGCGTCGGATGCGCTCCCATAGGGCTTTGGCATATGTGACCTGGTCGGGGTTGCTCTAGGTGGGTGTTAGTCGGATCTGGGACGGATCAATGTGGGCGAGGAGTCTCGACCTGGAAATGGTAGATGTGAATGTCGAAGCCACCGCGACGACCTTTGCATAGTGGATCGGGGAATTCCTCGTAGGCTTTGCTGAGAATTCCGTGCTGGGGGTTCTTGAATGATTTGCCATCGTCATTGCGCTCACTAGTATTTCCAAATGGTTAGCAGACGGATCATAACCTGCGCCGTACATGGCAAATGTATCTCGCGTGACACCAACTCAGAGAGCGGCTCGAGGTTCTCATAGCCCTCTAGCGGGGATGGATACGAAAAGGCAAATTGGTCTGTCATTGTTGTATAGTTCCGCCGAGTGTCACCGCTATCGTTTATCGGGATATCGTAGATGCGGAACGGAGTTGATTGAGGAGAACAATTGTGTTGTGCTGCGGGGTGAAGGGGGGGAAGTATCTACAGTACTGTAGGACAAGGGTGCTTTGGAGATTTAAAGAAAGTGGAGGTCCCTCCAAACCTTATCAATCAGTTGGTACGGGTCCAGTGGTAACGCCATTTGATCTCTAAGCAATTTGGGGTATGACTGATATCGTCAATTTAGCTGAAGAATCACCATCGGCCAGTGCGGGGCCATTCCGCACTCCGAACTCCACTGTCTAGTTAGATCACGTATCACTACTAATCCAAGGTGTAACGTGGACAGATTGGATGCCTGTCAATCGGCATAATAAATTCGATGGCTAGAAGTATGCGTGGGTACAGCTTTGAACACCTCATCCCACCAAAGTCCATCCTGATCACCCCATGCGCCAAATGCAAAAAAGTGATCCCATGGTATCAAGGAAAACAAGTAGAGCCAAAAACATCAAGACGCCAAAAGCTATGCAACGCTCAGTAAATCATATGCGTACATTGCCAAATCACCAGGCAGCTCGAACATCAATATGCCCATCTTCATCGATAACCTTTCCCCTATCCCACTCTCGACCCTCGCCCTTCTTCGCCCACCGCACATTCTCCGGGTTCTCCTCGGTGCTGTCCACCCCCGTGAATGCAGCGTTGTTCTTCCACCGGTCAATTGTTTCCTCATTCATGCCCGCAGCGCGTAGTCTCTCTTCCCCTTTTGCCTTCCAGCGCTGTCGGTCGCGCAACGCCTCGAGAGCCATGTCCCAGTCGTCATCGGCAGTCATGAGACCCGCAACCGGTCGGCGGGCAGGCTTGTTTAAAGACGAAGTCCGGTCATCGTCAGACGGAAGATCGTCTGCAGGATCGTAGTTTGGAGAAAAGTGGGCATCGATGTTGCTGGCGCGGGGTTTGTATGCACCCCGGCCACGTGAACGAACAGGGCCAGCGCCCTCACCATGAATCTGCGGAGGTAACGGACCAACGAGGTCTTCCAGGGGATCCGAGTCATATTCCGAATCATCACATCGTAGAGTTGTGTAAGCCGTGGCGCCGGCCGACGGCGAGTCTTGTGTCCGTTCTCGAGGATTGGCTGCAGTCCGAGTCGAGTAGGAACGGGAGTCACGAGGAAGGTGAGACTTTTCAGGTTGAGAATGGCCAGGTTGGTGTTCTGTTCGGGTCCGCCGTGAATGCGACGACCGCTTGTCCGACGGGGACTCTGATCGGCGGTGGTCATTGTGGCTGCGATGGCGTCCCGAACTCCGGGCCCGCCGAGGGGATCGGCTGCGTGAGCGTGAATGAGATTTCTCACGGTGTGAACGATGTTTCCGAGTAGATTCATGGCGTTCTAAACGGCTCGACACATCCCGGTGGTCTCGGTCTCGACGGTCTCGACGGCCTCGATGTTCTCGATGCTCTCGGTGATCTCTCGAGGATCGGTCTCGAGATTCATCTCGGTGGCGATGA
Organism: Penicillium goetzii; assembly: GCA_037043885.1. Classification (NCBI taxonomy): domain Eukaryota; kingdom Fungi; phylum Ascomycota; class Eurotiomycetes; order Eurotiales; family Aspergillaceae; genus Penicillium; species Penicillium goetzii. The sequence goes on from JAWLST010000043.1 coordinate 234,924, forward strand.
CGCCGTGCTCGATCTCTCTCGGCAGACGAGTCCCGAACACGGCGTCTTCGCTGAGAACGCGGACTCTCACATTCGTCTCGTTGTTGATGATCCCGGCGCTCCTCTCGGCGGCTTCTTGCCAGGCCCGACGAACTGGATCGAGGGTCGTCTCTCCGGGTGGAGAGAGGAGGTTCTGAAGACGAGTCATTTTGAGGCTGCGTCCTCAGATTGCGTAGACGGTCCTTCGCCTCTCTCTCTTCCTTGCGCTTGAGGGCTGTGTTATGACTATCTGTTTCTTTGATCAGATGTCGCAGGAATCGGGTGTTTGGTTTGGGAGCAATGCCAGCAGGTCTGGAGGTGAAGTGAGGTCAGTTTGGACCCGCATAATAGCAAAAGACAAGGCGGGGCAAGAAGATACCTTCGCGGCATATATGCGCCGGTCGTTTGATATCTCTGAGAGCTCTCGCGTGCCTCACGAGTGAGGAGCTCCGCAACGTAGTCGTCGTCCATGATGTCGTCCATTCTTCACATGCCGGGACAGATCTAAAAGGTTCTGACGGCTAGTGTAAGAGATGAGAGAAGGATAATTTGGAAAATTCTACGCCATGCTGAAGAAAATCCAGAAAACCCCTTCTCTACATCGAAAGTAGCAGAAAAGGGAAGGTGTGTCTCTCAGACTCGCTCCTTCCAAAATTGCGGCTATCATCGTTGACCGCCTTTGCCCCCACTGTTATCGGTCGCGATAGTTATTTACCGACCCGCGCCTCAATGCGGCAGGTGCGCACTGTTTCCACTCTATATCTTTATAAATTCACTGGATTCCCCGAGAAGCTGTGCCAGACCAAGTTCCACTGCCTGCAATGGCCGACACGACTGACCCACATGGTGTGCTCCAGAAGCTCGAGCAAGAGCAGGGCGACCTGAAGAAGCAGCTCGCGATCATTCGAATCAGCGAACCAATTTCTGATGTCGGCGGCTCTAATCCCTCTCCTTCGAAGCGTGGCTCCGATGTTTCTATATCTAATTTAAACGATCCAACACCTGCCTCGCTTGAGGCCGACCTTTCACACTACAAGGTATGGGGAAAATCGTGTCTAGTATCGCCTGGCGCGTTTACAATGGCTGACGCTCTCCGTGGTCTAGGAACTCTTCTCCAAACTACGATTCTCCTACCTCGAGCAAGTGACCAAAGAAAAATTCCTCCGCGCAATTGTGGGCGACCCACCGCTCGTGGTCGGACACAATGAGAACGTGGAATTGGAGACACAGCTGGCAGAGGTGAAAGCCGAACTCAAGTCGCGAAAGGAAGAAGCCCGCCTCATGATCGAGGAAATGGAGACAATGGGCCGAGAATTGGCGCGTCGTGAGTTCCACCCCATCTGGCTATGATTAGTATTCCTCCGGCTAATGTCAATCGCATCTATGACAGGATACAAGAATGTCGAGGTCCAAATGACGCAGCTCTCGACTCTCCCCGACTCGATCGAGAACCTCGAGTCCACCATTGCGAGTCTACGTGCGAAACAGGTTGCCGGTATGACATCCTCGGATCTTCGGTCCTCCCAGAACCTACCACTTCCAGCCACCATGGCGCTGCTATCGGAACGAGAGGCCGAATTGGCCGCATTGAACCGTCAAATCGCTGCTGTGCAGAACACGCTACCACGAAAGACTCGGGAAGCCGAGGCCATTGAGCGGGAGTGCACAGTACTCGAGCGACGGAAGGTCGAGGCGGTCACACAGGCCCGCGAGGCCCAGCGCAAGAAGCAGCAGGGCGAGAGTGATAGGCTCGAGGAAATGGGCCGCTGGTACAGAGGCGCCGAAGAGACATTGAAAGGGATGGTGGGTGTGTAGGGACAAATGTGCTAGATGTGTGCTACTGTCCTAGCGTTTGGCTACGATTCACATGACAGGCGATATGAAATGTGGGGATTCGGGAAGGCGTTAGGGATTTACATTATTACTGTGTACATAATTGATAGTGTCGCGTCAAAAGACCGGCTTAAGAGAATTGATACGAGATGCACCAAGAGATTCGGGATTCGAATTGAAGCCATTGTGGCTGTTTGATGGATTCATTTTGTTTTGCATGATCATACAACATGAAGCGCTTTATGCTGCAGTCACCATGAACCTCCCAGAGTGTTTGAGCTGCCCAAAGCGAAACCCGACCGTACTCCCATTTTGCTTTTGTTGCGAGTAATTTACTCCTCATCCTCCTCCTCCTCGGCGTCACCACCGGCGGCGGCAGCGGCCTTCTTGCGGCGAACACGGCCGGGACGGCCGCCACCGAAGGGCGAGGTAAGGGCGAAGTCGATGTGCTTCTGGGAGTCGAGGCGGACCATGAACGAGGGGACGTTGACGATCTGCTTGCCGACGCGGATGTGGCGCTGCTTGATCAGGACACGGGCGTGGTGGATGGACTTGGCGAGGCCGAGCTTGTACACGCAGGTCTGGAGACGGCGCTCCAGGAAATCCTCGACCTTGAGGGCCAGGACGTAATCGAGCTTCATGCGGGACTCATCGAGCACACCGATGCGCACGAGACGGCGAATCAGGGCATTGCCCTCGAACAGACGCTTGGGGTCCTTCTCGTCGAGAGTGAGGAGCTCACTGTGAAGAAACGGGAAAAGAAAAGGTTAGCGCTGTTTCTCTCATCTGAAGGACTGTGTCTCGATGCGCCCAAGTTCACAGTCCTTCCATCTAAAAAAAATTTTTATCCACATACCGAGCAGCACGACGAATCTTGGACAGGGTAAGCTGGACACGCCACACCTCACGCTTGTTGCGCAGGCCGTACTCGCCGACAACCTTCAGCTCCGAGTCACTATGAACAGTGAATTAATATGGAACACACGACATGACTAGAAGCACGCTTCTAATCAGTGGCCGGAGAGTACTAACAGACGGGCCGACTCGAAAGGGCGACGGGGGACCTTGTAGGTCTTGGAGTAGACACGGCTATAAAGAGAAAATAGATTAGAATACTGCGATATCGTGAATTGAGGTCGTTCATCACTCACGGAGCGGGAGCCATGGCTGCTGGGTGTCCTGGGTTGGCGGGATTGTCGAATGCACACTTGAGGAGAGGCACACGGAAGTTGTCCAAGTCCCACGTTGGAAATTTCGCTTGAAAAAACGGGCTAGTCCCAAAGTGGTAGGTTAGGGCTGCTGCGCCCTATCTCACGTGATCTGTCGATTCGGGAGGCCACAATCTCCGCCGACTCAACTTCCCGCTTTGAAGGTAGCCCGTTGTCGACACTTTTCAACACGCCCAAACCACAACACCGCCGTCATGCCTCACTCGTACGGTCTGCGCGCCGGCACTCGGGTACGTCTACGATCCCTCGCTCTTCGAATTCCCCCCGTCGCTCGAATCTTTGCCCGACAAATTTGGTGGTGGACAAGAGGAGAGCTGGACAACGGAGAGAGAATGACAGGCATACTGACGAGATGGAAATAATAGTATGCCTTCAGCCGCAACTTCAAGGAACATGGCATGATCCGCATGTCCACCTACATGAAGACCTACCGGTACGATCGAAACCTTGCCAATGACGAAATATCGAATCGAAATACAAGAAACTGGGACTCTGACGAATTTTTTCTTACAGTGTTGGTGACATTGTCGACCTGAAGGTTAACGGTGCCGTCCAGAAGGGGTCAGTACAATCCGAATTTTCCTTGCAAAAATTCCCACGAACAATCTCCACACCCTCCCTCTTCTCCGGCAGTCGCCTCCATCAATTTTGCGATATGACATGAAAACCCGCCAGAAATATTGACTGAACGTTTCTCTTCAATAGTATGCCCCACAAGGTCTACCACGGTAAGACCGGTGTCGTCTACAACGTGACCAAGTCCTCCGTCGGTGTCCTCCTGTACAAGCGCGTCAACAACCGCTACCTCGAGAAGCGCATCAACGTCCGCATCGAGCACGTCCAGCACTCCCGCTCCCGTGAGGAGTTCATCAACCGTGTCAAGGAGAACGCCATCAAGAAGCGTGAGGCCAAGGAGAAGGGTGTCCACGTCCACCTGAAGCGCCAGGCCGTTGGCCCCCGTTCCGGCCACCTCGTCTCCTCCGCCGGCAACGCCCCCGAGACCGTCGTCCCCATCGCCTACGACACCCACATCTAAGCGACTTTCCCGTCGATTAGGGTCTTACTGGGTTTCGGTGCGCGAGGTTGTTTGGTGTTGTTCTTTTTACAAAACTGGGTTTTTACTCTGGCTGTCTTGTCCATCTCAAGTTGTGGGATGGAAAGGTGGACCGTTCTGGCTGCATGAGACGACGCGTGAAGGGTTTCCGATTGCCCTGGCACAATCTCGAGCCTCTGCATAGATTCCCCTGAATGAAACAAAATCAAAAATTTCCCGAGTTCATGAATTTTTAGTGTCGTTGGCTTTCTATGGCTGGACCTGTATGGGTCTCGAGTCGGTCTGGGGTTGCCAGCACGAGATGAATTGCGCCAGTACTGCTACTGCTGGCTGGCTGGCTGGCCAGGCCTGGGCCTGGGCTAGTATTCGTCTGGATTGTAGTTTGTAGTTCTGATTTCTAGACTTCCAATCCTTGGACCTTGACCTCACAACGGGTAGCTCGCTCTAGACCGATCTGGCCCTCGTCGGGAATATGATCGACGACACATGCCCCCGATAACCCCATGCGACCGATACGAATGACTTCATCCTTTAGCTTGACTACCCCTACGCTAGCGCCGTCCACGTCAAATGCACCCCGGCTCACATAAGAAGATCAAGCGGTCTGGACTCGAAATGCGCCGCAAAGGGCACCGTAGGATCCGCCAGACCGCCACCGCCAGATCGCCAGCCAGCGCAACGGAGGCGGCGGCCCCAGGACGACAGAAGCAAGAAAGAAACGCAGGGAATAAAGCAACGGTCTAGAACGAGGGCGATCCGTTCCATCGCCCGTCCCTTGAGTATCACACCGTCTGGAGAATGCCCAGAAAGCGCCTTGGACAGCAATCTAGTTCAATGCACAGCACAACCCGTCGCAAACCTCTCTAGTCTGGGCAGGAGTGGGCTCAGCCACTTCCTGCAGGCTTCTCGCATTATCCGCAGTAAAGGGAATGTATGATGACTATCTACAAACCGCCTTGGGAGCTTGCTGCGGCCAGCTACTAAGGTTGCGCGATCGGCAATTGCGCCACGGAGAAAACCATCTCGACCGCAACTTGGACTACGGACGGACTATGACCTACCCTGGCAAATTGGGGCTCCGAACAGCCTGGGACTACTCCGTATAGCCAGGGTAATAGACGGGGGTCCGAGCATCGTGGCCTGGGTCGTTGCCCGCCGGGTGTGCAATTGCTCCCTTGCCAACCTACACTATACTTCCGGGACAGACGGGAGTGCCGGTGGAATGACCTAACGTCGTCGGAGATTAGTAGTCAGGTCCAGTTGTTGGTATACGTATATTGATTAAACACAGGGTTGAGGAGACTACGGAGTACCTAACTAGGTAGTCGCCGATCACCAACGCATCAACTGTGGAGAAGAAGCTAGACTAAGCGTCCCCGATTTCCCGCTAATGTCCTTGGACAAGGATGAAGAAGCATGCCACAATAGTCAAACCAGAGTATGGGTTTTGGATGCCTATTGTCGTTGGGGAAGGCAACTGGCAAGGATTAGGGTCGCTAAGACACAATATCCCTGACGAAACTGACTCGATATTTTACTTTCCATATTACTCTTCGCAATAATTTCCGAGAATTCCAACAAAATAATCAGAAATCCTGACCTCGGAGTAAGGATCCGCATGGGATTGGAGCCCGAGGTGCAAAGTAGCGAGCCTGTCTATGACGGTTGATTTGTTTTTTGATAGTATCGAGCCCGTCTGACCGCGACGCAGACCGTCTCACAACCCCCAACAGTCCAAGGGAATTCCCTAGATAGTAAACCGTCGCGATCGTTTATCAAGAGCCGAACGGTCGCTCCCCCGGTCAAATTAAGCAGCCAATCATTTTAAGTACATAGGGAGGTATATACTAGTTTTCGGTAATAACGATAAGACGACTCCCGAGCTGCTCGCTCGTATCGGGGGCCCGGGGCGTGCTTGGAAGGTTCCAAATTCTGCACGGATACGGAGTACTTTGCTCAAGAAAAATCGCCGACGCGGAGACAGGCTCTCTGCCTCCAGCTTGACTGGATATCCGGTAGGAAGTTTCGGCCGGTGCGGTGATGGTGACTGGAGTGTCAGTTTGCCGCGGGCAACCCTATGTTACACATACACAGTAGGTTTATTATTATGCAGGTTGTGGATGATACAGCAGCGTGGGGCGCCACCATCTATCCATCCGACTCCGTAAGGCTGAATCGGCATTAAGTTTGTGGGCTTGTTTTGTTGGGTTTGGGAGGGATGCGGTGCATGGCCCGCGGATGGTCAAGGCTTCTTTCCAGAATATTTGGAATTCATTGCATCCATCGGGTAGTGGGTAACGTGCCTGTGTTGTTGAGGAGTAAGTTCGGCGAAGCGACAAAAGCAATATATGTTGGAGGGGTTGGGCGCGACGCAGGTGCGGTATTTTACGTCGGTGATGCTGATTGGGGGTTTATGAGTCAGTTTGAAGTCTACGTGATGATGACGGCGAGATCTGAGAATTGGAAGAAGCCCGATTTTGTTTAGAATTAACGAATACGGGGAGTTGTACAGCGGCAGCCGTGAGTCCATTGGACTTGACTGTGAGGGTTGGAATTGGTGCCTCAGCCACCCAACCCACACTGCCACACTTGTACGGAGTAGTGCACTGCCACCAGGTCGATCAAAAAAAAAAAATGCCTTGGGAAGTTGGCCCAAGTCTGGGGCAGAATCGTCATGTATAACTACTACATGAATTTGACCAGTCTAGCTGACTGGATTCAAATCTGACATCGATGTTCGGTTTGCTTTTCTTTTTCCCGGCTTGCACCATCGGAACCACTCCGTACTGATCTCTCCCTTGCTTTTCCAAAAAAACGCCCACGAGCAATTGTCACACAGCACACGAGCCCGCCCTCACACATGGTGCTGAGTCAGACGTTAGAGGGTTTTGGCCTCTTCCTAGCCAAAGTGGAGACCACCCTTTGCCAGCCACCGAGTTATTATTACTCGATAATTATTTGTTGAGCTTTCACTGGGCGAATTGAAAAAACAAAGGCCAAAAGGCAACTCTGAAACCGTGAGCAAGAAATCTCAAGAATTTCAGTCCAGATACATGACAACCCCGCTAGGGCTGGTGGAGACCAAGTCCACCTGAATATCATTGGCACAGTATCCAGGTACCCATCGCTCTCCAACAGTTCATAGCCATGCAGCAACCTGCGCCAAAATGAATTCGCTTTCTGCAACCGGCTTCCCCATCTGCGATCGGGTGATCAGCAATATGCCCCTTCTCATTTCCCCTGGAAATTAGCGCAGACGACACGCGCGGATCCCTGAAGAGATCCCCGAGCACTGGGTCTTGAAATTCGTGGACAGTCCTGATTGCTTATACGGAGTACAGGGTGAGTCAAGCTCTCTCGGCATAGAACGCTGCCGATGCAGTCCGTGTTTCATATTTTGGTGGTGATGGCGTTGGTTGGTCCGATTTGCCCATCTATAGAATTCCGTTGGGATAGGTCTCGTTCTAGATGTCCACGTAGATAATTCAAGGTAAGGGATTATTCTCGGGGGAATTTTTTTGGAGATTCGGGCTCGGGTTCGTCCTCCACCCCGAACTCGGTGCACGGAGTGCAAGGTTCGAAGGGTTCAATCTGCCGGGGAAGTTGCCCAGGTTGAAGAGGGTTGCTGGATTCCACCCATGACAACGATGATGATGATGGGTCGGATGGAGATAGGTACGGAAAGGGGTTAAGGGTATTCCCCCAGGCGATCGCGCCTAGTCAATTGACTAGTTCTATGGGATGACTTCATACTGCCGATGGATATAGTCACCCGCGCCACGGTCCACCCCTTTGTTGTGGCGCAGTTGTAGGCAGCAGTCCCAATTAGGCTTAATGGGAGGGGTCAATTGGCTTTCGTCAGAACCATTAACGATCGTAAATAATGGCTGGAAACCATGGCATTGATTCCTGGTATTGACTATCAAACTGAAGTATCGAGATGAGATCGGAAGCTGGAAGCAAGATTCAGTCTAGACTGTTCTTGAACCCTAATTTTGTAACACAAATTTTGCAATTACAGTATGGAATAATGTACTAATGATCGCCGCGGTCACCGTATCCGAGATCCATTTTACCTCGTCCACTACGTAGCCAGCTGCACACCGACCTTTGGCCAGATGACAAGATTGACACATGTAATGTGCGGTAGATCGGAGGCAACGGTCACTGTAGAATACCGCTGCACATAATTCTTATTTCCATCTTGAATCCCGACATTTTGGTCTTGACAGCCGCGGGAGGTCCACATAAAGTGAACTGCAGAATGGGGAACCGTAGAATGAAGAGCTCGAACAAAATAACGGGAGAGGCTGGAGAGACTTTGGATTATGTATTCATGTTTCCCTGCTTTTTGGCTGTCTTTGACTCGGTTTTTTTGCCTGTATTTGCAGTACTTGCATTACTCTGGACTTAATCCGTACTAGCCACTTTCTCCCCTGTAGACTTAGATGAGGGGTAAGAAGAGTACCTAACCACGGACTTAAGCTGGCGTCTGCCAGTTGGAATGTTCCTTTCCTTCTTTTCTCCTCTTCCACATCACCGATTTATTTCGCTTTCATTTCATTCGCCTTCTTGTGTCCTAATTATTGTCATTTTTTATTTTTTATTCTTTTTTTTTTGAGCACCTCAAGCCCGCTGTACCCTACTCTTAACCAGGGTTTCGAGTTCTTCTAGAAAAAAAAAGCGCAGCCATGCGACCAAGGCCTGCTGCACCCCTACCCTCCTCATGGGGTTCTACGATGATCCACCAGTCTATGTTGAGCCCTCCGTTTCATGGCCACCGTCACCCATTCTCATGAAAAACCCGGGTACACCTTGGAGCCTACGATTGACTTGACATGATGTATCCGCGAGGGTATAAAGACTGTCTTCGGCGCGGGTCACCGAGAACCTTGGTACCCTACCACCGCGTCCTCTTTTCGACATCGGAAGTCTGCTGTATGCAATGTCCCTCCAGAGTTGAAGTCATTGATGACTATGTCCACTTGATCACTTGTTCTATCTGGCTAACGATCATTGTGTAGACTGCCACTCTCTACCTACACCTATACATCGCCTGCGTCGTACATTTCTACAAGCTACCTTTCTCCAAGATGAGCTCTCCCAAGTAAGCTAGCTCGTGATTTCCGTGGTAGCAAGCGGGAAGCCCACAATTCGCAACCTTGGTTCCCTCCACGTTGCCATGAACTATCACCGTCATCATTCCCCGAGTCCAGTTCTACCGCCGACCCCAACAATACCACCTTCACTACCTTCACTACCTTCACTCCCACGTCCATCTCCAAAAAACCATGGATCTCATACCTCCACATCCCTCTCCGCCTCCATTTTCTCTTTACCAACCTGCTGACACTACTCTTTTTCTCAGTAAATATGATCTCAGTAACTATGACCTCAGCGGCATCGGCGAGCACTTGAAGGCGCCCGAGATCACCGGGTTCGACTTCGACCTCGACCTCCCCAAACACCATCCGTACGAAGCTCTCCTCCCGAAGCATCTACCGGCCGAAGGCTCCTCCTCCGTCGCCGCCTGGCTGAACGAACCGAAGGAGTCACAGCCATGGAACCCCCTCGGTGCCTCCGAGCCCAAGAAATAGCCGTTGATACGGCTACGCAACACATCCCGCACCTGACCTGCAGGTGCTCAATTGTTCCTGACAGGGCGAGTTTCGCCTCTATCAAGAACAACCATGACGTGATGGGACAATATCGGCGCACGAGGGGTTTCCGGAACGGTCGGACTAGGGTTCTGGGGAGTTCGATTTTGGATTTTGGACACTCTTTTTGCTTTTTGGTTGGGGACTGGGATTGGTGTTCTTGGGATCTTCATCTTCGTCTTCACAGGGCGCACACCAAAAGGGCTGTCGGTGGGGCGTTGCTGTCAGTCTGCCCCGCCGAACGGCGAAATGGAGTTCGAGACAAGCTGGAGTTGAAGACTTGGGGACCCCAGTGGGTCCGGGGAGTTTCTATGCTTTCTTTGACCTTTGTGACTTTGTGACTTTTGTGACCGTACATTCCTTCTTTGTTGTATTATTTCACAAAACCTACATAGACATACAACATACACCGTGATTTATGCACTTGCAATTACAATTACAATTATCAGTCCAAAGCCTCCCTCAGATTGTGCAATTTCCTTGAGTTTCCTCAATCCTACTATTGAAAACAACTTGAGACATGAAAACTCTTTGATATGCCGAAGCGGCTCTACCACCACCTAGCAATCTTGGTCCGACCACTATTGACTCGACTCGACCACCAAAAGACTGCGAGAGGAGGTTGTCCTCTGCCCGTTACCCACTAACATTAAACGCTCAGACCCCCAATTCGGGGATGGCAGTAGCCGTGAAATCTCTGTCGAGACAAGACCCAACAGCATGCCGTAAACGGACTGAGACAATTAGTTCAAAGAAATTGCGAGAAAAGGAAAAAGAATTGATTAAAAACATGAATCAAATTAATTCTCTGGGCCCTGCAAGCGCAGGGGGAGAAGTCGCGGGAGGGACCTGATAATCTCCTATTGTGCATGACACACACCTAGAACGAAATTCGAAATTCTTGCACCCCAGGAGCAAGTTTAACTTGCAGCAGTGCAGTGAGTGGAAAAAAATCATCCTCGGATAATGGAAAGGAAAAGTACAAGCCACAGCTTGACGTAAAAGCTCAACCCTACTAGAATTACTAGAATACCATTATGCAGCAATAATCAAACAAGCAGCACCGCGCTGCAGTCTTAGCCAAATCCGCCCAGCCAAGAAAAATAAAGACCCTCACTTCCACCCCCGCTCGCCAATCAATACAAACCACCCTCTTTCTTCTCTCTTTCTGACTGATTTTCTTTCTCTTTGCATGGATTTGGCCCCCTCCCGTCCTCAGCTGACCCCCAGAATTTTCAAGCTCCCGGCTATCTGGATGTCATATCGTCATATCATCATATTTACCATTTGCCCAGTTGAGAATTTTTCACGCGTGGTTGGGAGGGGCGCTCGCTTGAACGTCCACCCTCCCTGCCAGGGGTCCTCTTACATCGGGGCCAATCAATCACTCTAATCGCAGAATTGCAGTATGCAACACGCAGTGGTTGCAGATAGTGGGTTCTTGAGTTCCTGCGAAACAGACTCCTTTGGGAAATCGGTTTAAACGAGCTGCAAACAAAGTGTCGGAGAATCGAGGGCTGGGGCCTCTATTACTGTTCCTCGTTTTGATAGGGAGATAGGGACGGTGTAGGCTTAGGCTTGGTCAATTGGGTAGGAAGTACATACGTAAATATGCCTCATTAGTCATAACACGTAGTTGTTCAGCTGATGAGGATCTGCCGTCTCTCATTTTACTTTTCTGATTACCTGTCTGGTCTGTCCTTCGTAATCGCAATCTCTGATTTTTGATGTTCGGTTCCTTTTTCCAGAATGGCGGATACTACAGTAGTCCACGCCGATTTCCATTCCTGCTGCATTAGCATGGCATATGCTGGGTCGTTGGCCCAAGGTTAGGGAACCGGAGTTACGATTGTGGGCGATCCGCGGTTCAAGCGACGGCTTTGTGGGTCGTAGACTTATAGTGGAACTTTGTTATACTTCTTTCTACTGTACTCCGTACTGTACGGAGTACTTTGGTATACAAACAGAAAGAAATTACGGAAGCTGAGGAAGCTCGGACAATGTGTAAGGTTCTTGTTTCCCTTTTGATTTTCTTTTTCTTTTTTCTCTTTTTTTAAGTTGGATTTTCTTCTTAGACTTTTTTTTGAATTGCTTTTTCGGTTTCTTTTATGCGTCAGTCTCTCTTTCCTTTTTCTCTCTTCCCCCCCCACAGCCAGATAAACTACTGTAGCTGACCCCGCCCGCCCGGAAGCCAAAAAAAAGAGAAAGAGAACAAATACATGGAGAATGGAGATGAAAGAAATTTCCTCACATAGCTAATTCTTTGTCTACAATAATCTTTTTTTTCACTCCTCAATACGGAGAATTCCGCATATTCATGCGTCCTCCCGCTGGAGCCAAGACCCTGACCATGCGTATAGTGGCCCCCCCCCCTTTTTTTTTTTTTTTTTTTCCGCGTCAGGCCTGTGCCCGAGAAAGCCGACTTTGATGACGACGATAGAGTCGGTCAGGAGCCGGTTGTGCTGTAAGTGTTAAGTGTACAAACAATCTTCCGAATCCGCAGCGCATTTGGAATAATTCACTTCGTACTTCACACAATCATCCACCGCCTCCACCGTTCCCGTGTCGTCTGGTTGCCCCTCGCCAAGAAATTTTAAGCCTCCCTCTGGCCCGTGGGACTATCGATCGTCGGCGCGTCGCATCATCATGGAGCCCAAAACCAGCTAGGATGTACGAATCTATTACCGACACCCAATTCCCAAAAACTGATTGGTTGTCCAGCCCAAAACACACCCTGCGACAGGCAGTGGAGCGGGTTTGGGGGACCTGCTTAGTTGATTTCCCTGGCTTGTTTGTTTGTCTGGTCGGCCAGTCATGGCTGCGCTGTGGAGATGGACGATTTCTCCTGGATATGATCGTCCATCATTCTATTCGACTCGCCGTAACATCCGAGTCCGCGTGAGAGCGAGAGAGTTTCGGGGCTTTGGAGGCGTGCATGGCTTTTGGGGTTCGTCGTTGTGAGGCTATTTAGTGTACCCGTTTTTGGATGTTCGGTGTGCGAAAATCTGGGGATCAGGAGGAGTAGAGTACGTACACTGTACACAGAGTAGGTTGGGGATATGGGGAAGGTGGAGGCTGGAAGATAGGAAAGTTAGTTAGTACATACTTTCGGCTTCAGTCGGCTGCTCCCCACCCTTCTCTTTCCGCCATTTCTCCTCCACTTTCGCCTTGATTGATCATTCGGACTCTCGCCTCACCGTTTGTAAACACCAACGCCCTTCTTTTCGGCCCTGATTTAGCCTGTGCTTGCCTTGCTCCGCCTTATTTCTCGCCCCTCCAGGGGATTTCTATCCGCCCATATGATCACCGCCCCGCCTGCTAGATTGCCCCGATTAGGGTCTTGCCCATTGGACTGGCGTAAGGGATGCGCCCGCTTCCCATATTCCCCGGCCACGCTTGCGTCTGCCGATGCGGTCGGGGAATCGAGACAGGATGGGCCGCGTGGAAGTTTCGAAGTTTCCATGTTGCCTAGATAATCGGGCGCCGACCGGGGCGCGTGCATAGATAATGGACTCGGTCGATCCTGGATCCTAGGCAAAGTGCAGGTACGGGGGATGCTCCCGGCATATGCAGTCTAGATGAGATAGGGATGGGGATGGGGATGGTCAGATCATTGGGGCGCTAGATTGAGATCTGGACGCTCACAGCCTTCATTTCTCCATGTTGTAAGACCCCTGCACTTTTCCTGCAGTGGAAATTGGAGCGACGTAGCCGCACGCTAGTTATCGGTACCCGCTGATGTCATTGAGGCCCCGCTATTATTGGCCTGACGTGGTCGGCGGACAATCGCATCGCATCGCATCGGAGACGAGGGACGCGAAGGGCAGGTTCCTGCTTTCTGGCGCGGCGATGCCTCCCAACACAGTTACAGACTCACAGCCGAGTGCGATGTGAGACCCGTTCGGCGGCAGTTGATGTTAGTCGACAGGGACCGCATGTGTTCTCTTCATGCTCCAGTGAAAGCAGCGCTTCTCGCTCGGGCCTCCCTCTCACGCATCCACACGACGATCGACCGCCGTTGGCCAGCTCGAGGATAGGGCGAAGGGGACTGGTGCTGGTCAGGTTGGTCGGTCCCACGAGCACTTAACCTCGTAGTTTTGTTCGAATCAACGAATGGACGCGCTGTCCATTCCCTTGCTTGAGTGGTAACCTTCCGGCTCTCCCGTTTACCCATACATTCGCAAAGTTCGGTTCATGATGGCGATGAGAGCGATGATGCTGAACATGTGCACCTGGCCTGCTAGCGGAGAGGAAATCGTTTTGCTCTCTGCTCGCTCGCCTGTCGCGGACCACACCCAATGCAGTAGTTCCAACCATGGTATAGATCCCTGTCAGGCACCCCCTCTGGCGCGGTCGCACTGCCCCTGATCTATGACCCTCTAGATCTCTGTCGGAGCAAGGGTCCCGATGGAAGTCGTTTCCCCGTAATTCATCCACCACCGTCGGTCCGATGGCCAAAGTGGTGATCGCAATTGCCCCTTCTCTCTCTGGATCACCTTCCCGAGATTGACCAGCTTCCGCGCTCACCGGCTGGGTGCGCTCGGGCTCCGGGGGTTCTACGCAATGCGCGGCTGCGTTGCGTATGCTCCGGAATTGATGAAAGGGTCCATTGCCGATCGAATCCTCGGACGCGTGGGAAAAGTGACTGGTGACGGGGTTGAAAGGAGAAAAGGAAAGAAAAGGGAAAGGACCCAAACAGTCGTAACATTCCTCGGATCTTGGGCTGATGCTGATGCTGATGCACCACCCTCTCTCTAGGTCCCTTTGGGCGGCGATCCTGAGGCTCTCGTCAGGTAGCGAGTCAACGTGGCGCAGTTCGGAAGAACGAGCATCCCCTCTGTCAGTTTTACTATGAGGTACGGTGACAACTGTTGAATTGTTAGGGTCGTTAGAACAAAGTACCTACTCCTTACATATTTTGTTACTTCATCATCCCCAAAAGAGAGGTCCCGTTTGTGGCTGCTAAGCCCCCCGATCCACTGCAGCCAGTTTGGAGGTGTCCTCCTTAGGGGCGCCTGAAGGATAAAAAATGATGACTAGTATATACTTCGTACAATCTGCCAATCATCACCCGCAATTCAGATGATTATTTCCCTGATTTTATCTTGGTTTCAATTCACCGTCTCATCCGAAGCAAATCGGGTCCCCCCTCTCTTTTTCAGGGTTATCAGGGTTGAGAACCCGTACTTCGTACAGCTCCATCTCCATTACACTACTCTGTACCCATTTGCCTACTCAAGCTGGGCTCTGACTCGCTCGGTCGCTCGCCCTGCTGGGTTGGCCTGTCTCTTGGCTCATTCTTCCCACGCACATAACACATAACCCGCAAGGCGCTCTCTCCAGGCTCTTCAGCGAGTCCAGCTAATAGAAAGCTAAAAAACCGAGCAAATCCACTTCCCCCCCCCCAATGTCCCTCGTCTCTCCTGTGAAAGAAAAACCAAAAGAGAATACCATAGTTTGGGGGCTACCATTCTTCAGGCATCCCGATTGTGTGTTTCTTTGTTGTTTCTTATTTCTTCCCTTTTATACTTGCCAACTCTAAAACCATAGCCCCATTTTCTTTCCATCGACTCCGATCATTTCTCCGCACCCCCAAAAGGTTTCCCCCCCCGCCCTCTTCAAGTCTTTTGGGACCTTTTTGGCTGCGAGGTTAATTCCTCCATATTCCCATTACCCTGCATTATCCATTACCCTTTGCACCCTCTTCCTTTTCCTCTTTCACCCCAACCCGGGTGCAAAGGGTTGTATCCCCCTCCGTTGGGCCTCTTCCCCCCACCCCAAGCTATTACTACGCCTACGGTCTATAAAGTGACACTCTCACGCCGCCCTCTTTCCTCTCTGGCCCTTTTTTCTTCCCTCCCCTTCCTTCCTCCTCGGCGGTCCTCCCGATCGGACCTTATCACCTTCATTTTATTATTCTTGATCATGGATCCACGATCAAATGAGTGGTCCTACTGGATTGGGACACCGCCTCCTCTTGAGAATCAACAGCAACAGGATTCCCAGATGAAAAATGCTACCCCAAGCTATATACTGGCTGATTCGATGACGAGTTCCATCCCGACGATCAAGACTCGGTCGGTGGACGGCACTGACCAAGGGCCAGGAGGACAATTGTTCTCAGGCCCGGCACCTGCTCTCCACAGAGAGACCAACACCGTGAGTGCTACTTCATACTCGCTGCTGCTTATTTGCTTCGTGCATTGGTCATCGACCGCCTTCCGGGACTTTACTTTTAGGGCAACCATTCTCTCTTGGGACCATGGCTAATGGCGGCGCCGCTGTAGAATACTCCGCAGGATTCTCACCCTCCGAGCTTGACCACCGGTATCTCCCCTCCTAGCCTGCCCTCATCGGACGGGCATGCTACTCAGTCCCGGGCTCCCAATGATACCTCGCCTTCGGGATCTACAATCCCGGCCGATGCCTCGGATTTCCCCCCCATATTTGACAACCACCCAGTCCCAGAAGTAGTTCCGACGCAGCTCCGCGCCGAGGACTTGACAAACTCTGCGGAGAATGTTTCAATCCTGTCAAAAGCACCTCTCCCACCACATGGGCAAGCTCCACCGTTGGTCAGCACTCAACAAGGGGGTGAAGTTACAGGGCCAGCAGGCGACCCAACACTGGAACCCAGTTATGTGAAGACCGTCATCCGGCGGATGCTTGCCCATAATCCTGGACCCGTACGGCTGGGTCGGATCATAGAGTGCCTGGACGATGCCAGTAACGAGGTCCATCAATGCATTAATGCCCACCAGGCAGAGAACACGGACGTGCTGCCACAAACAGCCCCAGTCAAGGGGACGACATATTGCTGCCTCGAGTGCTTCATGACGACAACCAACCGAAACGTCTTGAAGCGACACTCAGCATGCAAGCACTTCCACGAGTACAACTACCTGTGTTATTTCAAGGATTGCCCATGGCAAAACTTCCGCCGGGACAAAACCGTTGACCACATTAAGACTTTTCATGTGGCGAAACCGCGCAAGGACCTCATTGAAAGGGTCAAAGTCTCTCTCCCCTCCCCGACATCGTGTATTTGCTCGTCGATGGTGCGGACCTGGGGCGAGTATTGGGAATGCTGGCTTAACCACTGCTTGGTTCAGCCGGAAGCCTCTAATGCGAACCCACTGCGCCGAGGCATTAATGTTGGCGGGAATCAACGTCACGGAGATGGCGCTCGAAGCACCTTAGATGACGGAGGTCATTTCCTGCCCGGGCAAGGACATCCGGTTTGTGGCAGTGTTGCAGGACACGGCCAGCATCCTTCGTTCCCTGCAATAAGCCCCCAACCAATGGACAATCCTCCGCCTGGCTCTCTTCAACAGAGAGACCCGGCGCCGGAGACTCGAACCGCAAGGGCAGGGGGGATGGGATCACGGCCGTCCCAGGCGAACCCTCGTCGCTCTTCTGCCCAAAACCCACGCAATCGCAACCGGGGCAACGATCCTCTGGGGCGTAACAGCCAGCCTACCATTCGAAGGTCATCTTCGCAGCGTCAGCATGGCTCCTCGCCACCTCGAGGGGAATGCGATCGTTGCCCACATGTATTTTACGGTTGTGATTACTGTGACAGAATCCCACCGTCGCGAAATGGGTGTCATAAATGCCCTGATGCGTCACCAATTACATATCAGAGCCAAGCCAGAGGATCCTACGTGGACACTTCTCCCGCTGTGCAGTCTATCAACCCCGCTGATTTAATTCTTGAAGCGCAGCACGGTCATGTGCTTTTCGACAGGGTCATGCCCACGACTGTTCCGATCGATTCTAATGACTGGGGTGACATACAGTATGAGGCTCAGCAGCAGAACTTCCATCAAGTTCTTGCCTTACCACAGGTGATTGTGGGCGGCATATCTGAGGCTGAAATGGAGTCATCTGTCTTGGATCTCAAAACAACATCACAGGCAAAGAAGGCTGAGAAATTCGAACCAGCCCTCGTTGCTCTGCCTTTCAGAATCCCGTTGCCACGTCTTTGGAGGCCCCTCACTGGCGTGGCAACGATGCCATACGGTGGTAAGCATACTTTCCCTTCCTATCCATCCACTGGCACCATCACTTCGGCGCGAAATATCAGTATAGACTTGCTAACTCTTACAGGTATGGAACTGGTTACTCGACGGGAGTTTGGCCCGCCTTCCTTGAGTCAAATTAAGTTATCTTCCGGATGCCAATGTGACTGTCGCACCAGGTCTCAAGGAACGTACTTTGGACGCGGCCGTGTGGATATTGCTCCCGGAAGAAAAGTCGAAATGAACTTTAAGATGATGCCTGGAGAGCGGACTGCGGGCCATCCTCTCCGTACCCGCATCCAGGTCGTCGTTAAAATGTTAAGGCTCAGAACTTCCGTCGCAAAGTCCGCGCGTGGCGGGCACAAGAAGGAGGCTCACGCTGCGCTCAAAGAAGCCCTCGAGTCTAGTCTTGAGGGCTCTGAGACCACTACCAAGGAAGAGGCCAAGATTGTGGATCTGGATGAGTCTGCTTATGACTCGGATGTCGATTCCATCGCCGACTCTACCTTTTCCGCTTCCTCGAGGACTTCGTCCTACTCAGACCTTGCTGAGCTTTCTCCATCGCGACCTAGCTCGCCAGCCTTTGCATGCCCTGGCAAATCTTCTTGCCCGGACATGTCCGCGCTATCTCGACGGCTCAGCCCACTCGCCCATTGGGACTCAGAGGAGTACTCACCCTGCTATGAGGATGAGCCGGTCCGAGACGTGGAGCTCTTTGAAGAAGAGGAAAATGAGTTAGAGTTCAAGTTTGATCTTGACTTGGAGGCCTCCCTCAAGAAACTTTCGCGTTGGACTGGAGTGCCGACCGACACTCTTTGCTCCGATCGATCGGCCTGGGACCCGGACCGCGTCTTCGAGTATCTGATGAAGTACTTGGTCTTTGTCATTTTCTCGCTGGCCCGCTCGAGAGACTATGCCCCCAATCCCTGCTTGGGCAAAAAA
This sequence comes from Penicillium goetzii, assembly GCA_037043885.1. Taxonomy (NCBI): domain Eukaryota; kingdom Fungi; phylum Ascomycota; class Eurotiomycetes; order Eurotiales; family Aspergillaceae; genus Penicillium; species Penicillium goetzii. The sequence goes on from JAWLST010000043.1 coordinate 253,678, forward strand.
CGATCTCCTCAATCTTGATACGATTACTTTGCTGGTTATATGACTTTGATACCCGCAACTCCCTGATGATTTCATCCTAAGACTCTCTGATATTCATTGTTAAATTGGCCTTTATCTTTTTTTTCTCTCTCTTTTCTCCGTCCTTTCACTATTTCTTTTTTTTTCCCCTGGATTTTCTCCTTCTCCAGTCCTGCGATCTACCGTGCGATCTCATCTCAGAACTTCTGATGTGAAGTATCGTTCACTGGCACTTTGAGCGGCTTTCTGATTCACTTCGTCTTGTGTCTTCTTGCGCCTTTTACACTTTTTTTGTCTGGCCAAAAACTCGAGCCGAAAAAAATTCCCTTCTTGATGTGGCTCATCAGTGATGTCCCTGGCCCAGCCTTTGGACGGATCTTTTACACAGGTCCTACTCCCTCGTCGCCTTCCATACGTTTATACTGCCTCAGGGGATCTGTACATTCTGCACATGCATGTTTCAGTATGAATATCACCAAGACTAGACCTGGTGGGCTTGGCGCTTTTTCCTTTCCACTTCTGTTACACCTTTCTTCTTCTTCTTCTTCTTCTTTTTGGTCTGTTGTCTATCACAGGGAGGCTGCACTGCTTACGATGTTATGTTTTTTGATTACGCGCTACGCTGTTACGCTGCTACGGCCCCATGATTATGATAGCATTGGAGTACCAGATCAGTTAGACAGCCAGCGTTGGCAATTCACAAGTTTTCTGCTATTATCATTTTCCCCGCCTTAGAGAGGAGTAAATTCATTAGGATCTTTGGACTTCAATAAGGTTAGTCTCTGCATAGCCTTCCTCCGAAGAGTCGGTGTAGCTTAACCCGGGTAAGCTCGGCGCAGCTACGTGTTTCCAATCCGCAGCAAGGCTTTTTGCGCGAGTCATGTAAACGAAGATACAATAGAGTAATCGAGGCAGTGCAAATCAGATCCACCACAGCTATCACTTACATACAATGGATACAGCACATACATGATTACATCCACATTGTTTACTGTCCGGAAAGCTTTGTCGAAGCTCTCCACCACCCGGGTCGGGCCCTCAGCCACCGACCCAGTCTGACTCCGCCTCGAAAGCTCTAGACTTGAGGTCTGGAAGACAGGAGTATGATGTTTGCTCCATTTTTCTCCATGCAGGAAGGGAGGACCCACTACGGTTAGGGACGGCATGTTTACCCTCTCTACCAGGAGCTTGGAATTGGGCCCACGATGGACTGGTTGCATATGCGTCCTTTGATCATAATTTGTTGTAGGTACTGAACTGGCAGCTATCAATTCTCGTACAGATGACTACAATGCCGAGTCCCTAGACTCGAACCCAAAAAGGAGCAAAGAATAAATCATTCATTCATTCCATTATTGACCGCGCATTCTCATGATATCCGCGCGACCCATAGTGTAGCGTCAAAGTGGCACAACACCCCTGACACTACCAATCAAACCGCAACAAGAGCCTTAATCCCATTCTCAATCGCATGCGGATTCGCCCCAACAACCTCCGTGACCTTCTGCCCCTTATCAAAGAACAGAATCGTCGGCATGGCGCGAATGCCAAGCTCCTGTGCGACGTCGGGCACCTTGTCTACGTCGACCTTGTAGAACTTGGCTTGTGGGTATTGGGCGCTGAACTCTTCGACTTTCGGGGCGATGGCTTTGCAGGGGCCGCACCATTCGGCCCAGGCGTCTAGGACGACGGGGCCGTCGGAGTTGAGGATTTTGTTGATGAAGTCTTGCTTGCTGAGGAGGAGGAAGGGGTTAGTTGTGGGAGGTAGGTTTTGGGGGGTGGGGATGGGGATGAAGTATGGAGAGGAGAGGTGGGTACGTACTCGGTGATGGCTTCGACTGGCATTGTGGCGGGTTGGTAGATGAGTGGATGGTGGTGGTTGGTGTTATTGGGAGGAGGAAGGTGTTATTAGAAGTGGTAGATGGATGATTGTGAAAGGAAAATGGAGGTTGAGGTTCGATGATGGAGATAATAAGAAGATCTTCTTGATGACGAAAAGTGGGGTGATTCCGGTGGGGCAACGGCGATGGTCTGATCATTGATTTCCGTGCGACCCGAACGGAGTACATAATGAGATAGTATGATAGATAAGTTGAGTTTATTAGTATACACAGTGTGTTTGAATAGATTGTTGTTGCTTCAACTCATCAATTCATATAATGTTGGTTTCCCACAAGATATTTCACTGTATAGCGAAGCACTAGGTCAGCTCTAAATCCACAAGAGCATAGAAACTTCCGAGTAATTTGCGACAATCACTCCGTCCATACTGTGTAGCATTCAATCAGCCATCCTAACCAGAGCAAAAGAAAATGAACAGCAGTTACTATGGAAGATACCGATAGAGTGGAAGAGGTAGATAGCGCGGAAACTATTACAGGAAGTAAACATTCAACCTTATCGTCGTATACATGGGCATTTGAACTCTGCCAAGCCCTAGAGCAAAGCATTTAGCTCTACTATCTCGAAAGCATTACTGGGAATCTTGGCCTATGCCCAATCTAAAATCAACAGATAGGCCAGATATCTCGCGAAGGGAAGGTTTGTTCACGCTCAAAAGCGGCTAAAGAGCTGCAATTGTCGTCATACAGTTACGAGGCACGGCTAGGTGGTACATCTCATAACGACACGATTCCTATTGTCGGCTTCGACGGCCCTGAAGATAGACACAATCCCTGGGATTGGTATCTCGTGCAGACTTGGTCCATGCCATATCAATGCCCGACAGTCGTCCTCAGGTTCTGGCCTTTTCGTAATTATCTCGAGATGCACGGTGAGCTGGATGAGAAGCGCCCACATTGACGACGAAAGTCCCAGTCATCACAGGAGGGTTTCCCATCAAGAGACATGTCGTTTTCAATATAGTTTTCCCCCATTGAACATATGATACAAATATAAGACAGTCCAGTAACAACCGAGGGTCAAAATGCCCAGTGTGTAAAAGAACAACGCCCCAAGCAAATAGCCCAAACCCCACCGTTGAGTATAATACATGTCATAACAGCGGATGAACAGATTTGAATTACATTGAATATAATTGTGAAAAGAAGAGAGAAAATCTCGAATCCCATTCGAGCCTAAACATACCCCTAATAAATTGGATCCCTTCTCTTTCTTCACTCCCTGGTCCTCGATCAGAAGCAATCGTTAGGCGCGTTCAAACTGAGAGACCATGTGACGGGAGATCAGAAAGAGAAGGGATGAATGGAAAGAGAGAAAAAAAAACTGGTAGACTCCGTAGCCAGCTCTCCGACGTGCACCGCGAAAAAAGACGAAAAACAAAAACTCGAACAGTGCGCTTCGGGCACGGTCCATTACTCCTGGCGACTGCGCTTGGCGCCGTGGGGGTTCCAGGTGCCGTCGCCGGCCCCCTGGTTAGCACCGCCGAAGAAGTTCTGGTTGAATGCCGGGTTGGGGCCTTGGAATCCTGGCATATAGGAGTTAGCATATGCCCATCTTCTGAAGAGACATAACACAAATGAAAGCATAGGGCCTCATCACTCACCCTGCATTCCCATGTTGCCGGCCATGTTGCCCATCATCGGGTTCATGCCTCCTCCGGCCATGGGGTTCATCCCCATGCCGCCCATCGGGTTCATGCCGGGCATCATCATGCCAGCACCGGCCATGTTTCCCCCTCGGCCACCACGCATGCCACCGGGGCCGCCACGCATGTTGTTCATCATGCCGCCGCGGTTGTTGAACCCGAAGTTCTGCATACCGCCCATGGGACCGGCCTGAAAGCCGCCCATCATGCCACCGGCGGCGGGTCCGGCGCCACCCTGGAAACCGCCCATGTTGTTGAAGTTATTGCGGTTGTTGAAACCGCCCATGTTGCCGGCTCCGCGGTTGTTGTTGTAGCCGCCGCGGCCGCGGTAACCGCCCATGTTCATGTTCTGGCCGCCGAAATTCATGTTCTGATTGCCACCGGAGTTGAAGCCGGCGCCACGGGAGCCATCCTTGCGCATCAAGGCATCCTTGGGATGCGTCTTGAACGGGTTCATCTGTGCATTGGCGTACTGCGCAGTGTGCTTCAGACCGGATGCGGTCTCAAGATAGTGCTTAGTGGCCGTTGCGGCCTGAGGGGTGGTGAACTCTACAAAGGCTTGACTGCAAGGTGAAGACGAGGGCCATGATTAGCTGTCTGACCTTAGAGAGCGCATGTACTGAGAAATGATAAGACTTACCCCTTGCTCTTGCCGTTCACCTTGTGCTCGTTGAAAGTCACTTCCTTAAGGTCATCCTCTGCTTGGGCGGTGTTAACCCAGCCGCGGATGTCGTCGTCGGTGGTCCACCAGTAAAGGTCTGAGATGACCAGCGCGGTGGTCGCATCAGGGTCGGAGGGGCGATCCTCGTAGTCCTTGCGCTTGACACCGTGAGGTGCAGTCAAGGCATCTTGAGTAGGGAGTTGTTCTTGCGACATAGTGTGATCACCGTTCGTAGAGTGTGGAGTGTGGGAAGGGAGTGTGTGATGTGTAGAGTTCGTGGAATGAGGAGGTTCGATCTGAGGTTTTAAAGCAGAAGAAGGTTGGAGCGTGGACGTGTTGCTTTTGTCGTTTGTCGTTGCCTGTCCTTCAGGCTCCGGGATATCTAGGTCGAGATCGTCACCTTCCTGTTTCGCATCACCCTGATCGTTGGCATTGAAGCCTCCACCATCCCCGTAGATGTCAATATCGAAATTATCATCTTCCGTCGCCATTGTGCAACTAGAGTGATAGGGCACCTCGGGCCTGAGAGAAAAGAGTTGGATTTTGATAATGCGAGGTTGGATAGTACACAGGCCCTGCTTGATCTTCCACTGCTTGGTTGCTTGTGGATTCAAGGAGAGTACATGTCTGTAGACACAGGAGATCAATTAGCATGGAGAATGATTTCCCAACATTCAACCACGAGAGGATTGACAAGGCAGCGTGGAAAAAAAGAGGGCTGGTGCAATAGCAGCAGGTGATTTAGAGTAAAAGTGGATCACGGAACCATATCACTATCGCGTAACACAAGCCAGAAGAAAAAGGCACAACCATACGTACAATCCAGAGCCGACGATGCGTCACCCCCGCAATAATAAGAACAGTGCCAGCTGCTGAGGCACGTACAGGTTGGTTCCTCCTGAATTCAGGATTCCGGATACAGGTAGAAAGAGAGAGAGGCGCCGGCCACAGACAGGCAGCGGCAATAGCTGCGAAGAGACCCGGGACAGTGCCTTGAAGACCACGTATCAAAGAAACACGTCAATCCCTCCCACAATATGAAATAAGGCAAGACCCGATACCGTCGGGTTGACTGAAGCTGAACGAGACGCGAGATAATTGATGAGAGGGAGTTACGGCAAGTCGCGACTGGGAGCTCCTAAGCTCCGCCCGGCAGAATAGTTATTCCGGTCCGGCCTCCGAGACCCCCCAAAGGACACGCCAACCTTCCGGTCCGTGGTATTATTTCCCATCCCGTTCCAATTCCCCCAGACTTTCCTTCTTCCATATTACTCTCCTTTCACAATCCTCATCCACCATGTCTGAGACTTTCCAAGAGCTTGCTGATATCCCCAAGGACTTTGTCCGGGAGGGAAGCCTCTTTATCCGCCGCTGCACTAAGCGTAATGTCGATCCCCCCGTGGCCGATTGGAGAGATGCTGACACTCTTTGCAGCCGACAAGCGCGAGTTTATCAAGATTAGCCAGGCTGTTGGCATGGGCTTCCTGGTTATGGTATGTTATCACTATATTCTGGAGCCTTTTCGAGGGGTGTGGATCTTTGTGGTGCAATCTGGCTGACATGGACATTCAGGGTGCCATTGGGTACTTCGTCAAGTTGAGTAAGTACTCGCCAAAGACATACACAACGCCGCTGGAATTCTGAGTATCGAATAATTTGCTGACATTGGACTCACTACTCTAGTCCACATTCCCGTCAACCAGGTCCTGGTCGGTGGCGCATAAATGACCCGAACCCTTTACAATCTGGCGAATCGAGGACCGACCCAGTCCTGGAGAAAGCGGAGAGAGAAGAGGAACACACGCCGCAGTCGGAGATGGGTATCTGTTGAGCGAGTTAAATGAATCGCGCCGATGTCCATGCTCGCGTGCGCATTGTACGGAAAGGGGGGGGGGGGGAGAGGCGAACCAAGCCCCTCCGTCGGGGAGCACACGAGAGAAGCTCCATTATGTTTTTTTTTGCCTTGTCGTCCGGAGTTTACAATCATTGGCGACTCTTTTTTTTATTTGGGATGCGATGGGAGTGCATCATCGCCACCCTTGAGATACCATATACCACTTACTTGTACCAATAGGGGTCTTTTATCTTGTTTCTGATCAATCAACGACCCTCCATACCCATATTCATCTTTTTGCATGTCAGAGTGTCATCTACTTGTGTCACTCATTTTACCAAAAAAAAACGATCGTATTTCTTCGTCAAGTCGTCACTAAGTACAACACATGCCGGAGCCTTTTATAAGCCAAATGCCCTCCTAGGATCCTGATCCCAGTCAATCACTTTTCTTGCATGTCAATTCAGAGTCATGTACAACGAACTCGCCCTCCAGTTCACCATCCACTCTCATCCTCGTCATTTTGGTCCGCATCCATGCGAGCCACAGGCCGGCTGCGAAGCGGGCGTCGTGTGCGTTGATGCCCCCGGCTAGGTGGAGGATTGTTCTGATAGTCATCGAATTCAGGCAGGGGTCGCAATTTATGATCGTAGCTTCGTCCAAGTGGCGGATCACCCTCATCATCGTCGGCACCATCGTTCCATGAATGAATAGTGCACGTGCCGCTTGACAGACCCCAGCCATTCCAGGAGGTTGCTGGAGAAAGTGATTATGTTAGCTCATGCGATTGAATAAGATAAAATAGTGTCCTCGAAGGGAGTAATCAGTGCGACTTGCCTGCAATCATTGGAACGTCAGGATGCCAACTTGCATCTCGAACGCACGTTCTCCACATCATGTCTCCACCCACTTCCCACGCATTGATGAGGTTATCGGGCCCACGGGGTCGAGAATTCAAGGTCGCCGATTTGACATCAATGGTACCAGCCAACGTGGCATCAATGTTGTACACGTAGACTTGACCATCTCCACTGCCAGTGTAGACATAGCGCGAGTTTGTGCTGCCTGGTGGCGAGAAATGGCAACGGATGAGAGTCTTGAGAACCCTATGGCCTCGGAAGGTCACAACCGAGTGGTCGCTTGGATGGGGTTCACGATATGACTCGGGATAGTCTTCAAACCGATAGTCGAACTCGGTAGAGTAGGTGTTTGTGTCGATTTTGTCGGCTTCGGAAGCTGACATCATATTCCGCAAATCCCAAAGCTTCATCGTTTGGTCCTTGCTGTTGGACAGGACGTAGCGGCCATCGCCCTTGCTGTCAATGTATGTCAATCCCTCCGTGTGGCCCATGAACACGCCGGCTTCACGTCCGTCGGCCATTGAACGTCGGTCCCAGACGCGCAGAGTTGTGTCATCTGATCCGGAGTAGAGAATGTGGGGGGATGAGGTGTCTCCGAAACAGACTGCATTTACATGATCCTGGTGACGATCTCGTAGAACTAGTATCGGTTTCCGTGTCTCGAGATCAAGAACTATCACCGACTTCTCTGATGTGCCGGCGACAACCTCCCGCCCGTCTCCGGAAAATCGAAGTGACCAGATCTATCAGAATCGAGTTAGCTTCTCACTTGATTTCCAAACGGACTGGCGTTGGTGCCCAAACTTACGCCAAACCGTGACAGGGAGTTCTCCCAGCTGTTTCGACGCGCCTGGCCCGGCGGAAGAGAAAAGTCCAGCTCGTGCGGATCCGATTCATCTTCCGGGTCTGTCGGCGCAATGTAGGCTGTGCTGCGGATCGAGCTGTAGACAAGGAAGCTGTTGTCCGGACTCAGAGAAGCATCTGTAATGGTCCATTGGCCATACGGATACTCCACCGTCTTATAGTATTTCCAATTGTAAGGATTGGATGTATCGTACATCCGAATTTTAAAGTCTTGCTCGCAACAGAAGAACAAGTTCCCATCATCGGAGAATTGACCGGAGTAGCCTCGGGAATCGTAGTGGATAATTTTGTCTGCTCGAGAGCCTGGAATCATGTTCTGCATGATAAGATATGCCCAGGTCAGTATGCATAATTAAGGTGGGGTTTTGGGGTTGGCAGATGCGCCTATCCGTCCTTACCTGAGAGATGGATTGATCCGCTCTCCTCCGGACTCCGTGGGAATCGACGCCGAGCTCCCGCATCATGAGATTCGTTGCAAATACTTCTTTGCGCTTTTTGATTCGATCAACGTAGAACGGGTTAGTCCCAAAGTGACCAGAGGCCATCAACTTGGTGCCCGCATCGCTCGGAACCTTGGGCCACACAAATTTCGGTCTGCGTCGTCTTCCGCTCAGTCTTGCTCTCATATCGAAGAGTATCTCCTCAGGGAAGCCGTCAACTTCGTCATCGTCTTCGTCTAGTTCTGTGCCAGGTGGCCAATCATTGGCATAGAGAATATCTCGTAGACCGGCGGATGCTAGCAACTGGAATAACTCAGATCGGGCGACTGTATACGAGTGGTGAGAAAGTATTTACCAGGAGGGTTTGCAAAAGGGTGAAAAAGAGGGTATTCATATGGGCGTACCTATGGGATTATTGCTCTCCCCGATGTGGAACGTATGACCATCGTCCATATCTATGTCTTCGTCGCCATCGTCGGTCTCATATTCGATGTAGCTATCGTCTGTCTCGTATTCGATGTGAATTCCACTGAGATTAAGTCGTTCATTCCCCTCTGGAGCAGGCCCTTGTTCGGTATCATTGTTATGACCCCCGGAACCACCAAGAGTCATCGCATCGTCCTCGTCATGCATCTCGTCTTCCGATTCGTCTTCATCGGACCTCGATAAGCTAGGCTGGTAATCGGGCTCTGTTGTAGTATCGGCCTCGTCGGGCCATTCCTGGGCTGGATGCCAGACTGACTGGTCCTCTGCGAGCTCTCTTGTACCCTCGGACGGTAATCGTGGGGAGGGCATGATGACGTGAGTGGGGTGTTGGTGGGAGAGATGAGGAGAGGCGAGGAGAGATGAGGAGTTGGGGCTTATCGATAGCGTGATAGTGAAAGTCACCGCTGCTTTCGCCGATCGGCTGACAGGATCCAAGATTTAACTCCTTTAACTCCGTGGGGGTGAGGTGGGGCTATCGAATCTTTAATTGCGATCCTTGGCGGGTTCTGGGGGGACTGGGTCCAAACAAATACGGACTGTAATTGCATTGAACATTTAAGAAAGCGACTGGGTACAGTCAGATATTGCAACATGGCCCAGTCCATCCTAGTCATCAATCTTTCATAATTTGCCTGGCTACCCTATCTTCTCGTGATCTTGACTCTACACTCGCTATTTCTTTTTTTTTACGAAGAATCCTCCGCGCACTTCAGTCTCCGGTGAGGTAGCTCTTTCAATGCTGAAAAGCTTGAAAATAGTACCCGATTTCTTCATTATCTCCATCCAGGCAAAACTTTAAGGAATTAGTACCATGAAAAACAATATTCAGCTTGGACGACCTATTTTCGCCCAATACATGCCCGCGGCCCAAGGGAAAATGGGAAGAACGAATCGAGACGGTCAGACGAATTCCCATCCATCCACCGTGATATATCGGATTTATCGGGATTCTGTGCAGGGCAATCAGATAGGTCATCTCAGTTTTGTTTGGCTCACATACTGTAAAGGCAGTCTCATCGTGATGAATATTCAAGGTCGGGATGCTAACCAAAGTCTATACAATTGTGAGCATGAATGCTTACTTTCGCAATATGATATGCGGATACTCACACCCTCCGGTGTAAAACGCTCCAAGTCCTTGGAGCTAGTTGGCTTCCATCGCATTGTTTCGCGTACCACGGCATTCAGAATAGGTACTTGATTCACAGTCTGAAAGTCCACAACCCACCCCGCGGGCATCCGTCCGGGAAACACATTGTCTAACTCGTTGGTGAGCTGCTTTTGAACATCCGGCAAGCGCGAGACGATATCGACCACATTGGTCATGGTAGAGCTTGTGGGATCACTGCCACCGACAATAAAGGAGATTGATTCGGCGATGATCTCTGTCTCGGATAATGAGGACCGGTATCTGGGTCCATGACATTAAACAGAGAACTCAAGAGATCCTTTCGACTGTCTTGCTGATCCCTCCATTGGTAATAGGCATTTTTGCCGATGGAGGCCAGGTTGGAAGTTGCCTGTAGGCCTTTCGGCCAGAACGGATCTAGATAAAAGTACTTCATCAGCGGTCTTTAAGACCCGGGGAGATGGCCAAGGGCATTGAGCACCTCCCCGCGCACATCAATAGTGGTGATCAGATTCAGGTGGTCCTCTTCCTTGTCGAGGAATCCGAATGATTTTCCGAGGGCATAATCCCCTGTATGGAATTCCAGTTAGATGAAGTATAGGCATTGAATGAAGAGGAACATAACTATGACATCAAAGGCGAGATGGTTGGCTGAACCAATTAGATAACGCGCTCAATTTCCTTCCATATTGGGCGTAGACTTATAGTACTCGTTGAAATCAATATGGGCTTGGCCATCGCTTTGAGTATGACGATTTATGCAAGTCATGAACTTCGCAATTTGTGCGGACATATGTGGCTCATAGTCATTCAGATTCTTTGCAGAGAATGCTGGACTGAGGTACTTTCTCTTCCTTTGTTGGACGCGTGTATCTTAAGTATTGAACAAGACGGGCTCAACCGGTTGAAAGGGTGATTTGGCCTATCACTATCAGATGACATCATCAAAATGCGACAATAACATGAGACATATCTTCATAGAAAGGGCCTTTTAGAAAATCCGACTGATGGCCATGTATTGTCTCCAAAGCCGTGCGATTCGAGATCGAAATGTGATTGGGGGCGATTCGAACCAATGCCCCGTGTCTTTCATGCTGCTGGAGAACTCCCATGGAGCGTTTGGCATTTCGGTATTGATATACGATCCATATTGAAAAGAACTTGGCTGCAATGGGCCAGGAACTCGCGATAGAGGACCAAAGAAAGCTTAATAGCATGGAACAGGATCTAGATAGTATCAACAAAATTGCTCTGTAGTTTGAACTTTTTTCCATCTCAGGAACTCACGAATACAGAAATGACCGCTAAAAGGATCACCTCTTAGGGGAGTCATGGAGGCCTTTAGCATGTTCAAATCTCCGTCGAATGTTAGAATCAGATTAATCGGATTATAATGTCTTAATGTCACAGAAATTTGCACCCAATTTCCCAATAAACTGCCGCCGTATTGGGGATGTTGGCCCCGGGGGCCGATTTTGCCTGCATACTGCACAAGGGTGGCGATGAATACGGTACATCGATCGGTCCAATTAAGCTTTAGAGACGGGAGCATGTGCTTTGGTTATTGCTGGGGCCCCAAAGATAAGACTTGTTGCCAGCCAACCCGAACTTCGGCCCCCATGCTCTAAATAAACCACATGCAGGGTGTAGTTGGGATGTGAAAAAGTCACCTTGAGCAGGACTTCCTTATCTGACTCAGTTCGACTCGACACGACTTTTGATTCTTGATGTTCTCGAGTAAATTCAGAAATCTAACTTTCTATGGCTATTTGACTTTGTCTTCGGGGCAGTGTTGCGCCATTTTCAAAAATATCCTAGGAGCCTTTCACTGCTCGTTGCCCGACGGGGCGGGCGCTTGAGGCTTGTTTGGTGTCTTTCATGGCCACCTCGAATTCGGCCTTGTCAGAGCAGAACCACAACTTAACCTCGCCATTTGAAAGTCATCATTTCAACCTCATCCTTCCACGCACTTCCTTCCCCTCCACTCCACTCCACCTATCTTCCTTCCCGCTCATCCACCTCACAGTCAAGCACCATGAAATTCGTCTTGGCATGGCTTGCCGCGACACTCGTGTCTATCGCCAGCGCGAGTTCTCTCTACGACCTCGTTTCTGAGTTTCCAAATGACTGCGCAGTGAGTTCCATGATCCTCCCAGTTTTGCGTCCATATCAGCACCCGTTCAAGATCTGGGTAAACAGCAGGCTAACCAAGTTAATTGATCTAGATATTCTGCACCGGCACTTCTTTTCTAAGCTTGGGATGCGATCTCAACGCCACATGCTGGTGCCAGACCCCGGACTTTGTCTCTGACTTTGGCTGTTGCATTGCTCACATGTGCGAGGAGGATATCAGCAGTGAGTTATGCATTCCGTTCGCAATATACCATGTCTTGACTAACGTCTGATCCTGCGATGCAGATGTCAAGAACACCTTCAATAGCTGGTGCTTGACTGCGTCCGGCCAAGGTCTTACCGCCAATTCGACAAATTGCTCTTCGTACAACTCCGACCCACACGAGACTGGCACGTCCTCGAGTTCAAGCTCCGGGAGCTCCACAACTGCCTCGGAATCTACGAGTTCACACCACATCATCCCCGTACTTACCGGAAGGGTGATTGGTGGTGTTGTTGTTGGATGCCTGGGTGCAGTAATCTTGTTATTCGTTTGGCTATGCTATCGGATCCGTCTCAGCAAGCAGGAGGAGCATGAGTGCCCACCACCAACACGCATTGCTACACCACCAACACGCGTTGCTACACCACCTCCACCTTATTCAGCGGAAGCACCACAGATCACAGAGCTTGATCGCAGCAAGGATGGCCCATCGGCATCTTCTGGTCAGATCGTGTGACGGCTCGGTCTTCGACGACGATTATGTGATCATGTCCTCATAACCTTACGCAGTTTCCCGTCTGGGTGTTGAGCGGATATTGGCTTAATTCTACTATGGGGACAAAATCAGATCAAAAACTAGTCGACATTAGCACTTAATCATGAAAAAGCTGTAATCAAAACATTTTGCCGAGTTTATTGTAGGAGTACAAAAGAGGAAAGCGATATCTCGACTGGGCCCGCTGATAACCACGTCAGGCGGATCAACCATTTTCCCGTCTCGTCATCATCGCTGATAGAAGATCCGAGCTCAGTCCCCGCTCCTCCGCTCCCTTGAACGCTGCGGTGCGGAGACTGGTTATTGTACTGCGAAATTCCTCTTGAGGACTTCTGTTATTGCTATCCTCCCGTCCAACACATCTTGTGGCGTATCTTCGAAACCCATCCAGCTCAAACTTCGCAGCATCTCCGAAGTACCCCGCCCACCATGCAGTCCGTCCCGGAGTCACGCCAACAGACCTTCGAGGAGATCTACGGCCCCCCGGAGAATTTCCTCGAGATTGAGGTGCGTCGCATACATCCCCAGAACCACCTTCGTCATATAGGACAGCCCTCCAGGGCTGTTTCGTGCCCACCCCCCACTCCGTATACCCCGCGCAAGCTATATCTCCAATCCACACACGACCCGCACACACACCACCACCACCACCACTCCACTCCCTACTTCAGTACTAACACAGCCCCATAGGTGCGCAACCCTCAAACCCACGGAACATCCCGCAACATGTACACCTCCTACGAGATCGTCTGCCGAACCAACATTCCCGCATTCAAGCTGAAGCACTCCGTCGTGCGCCGCCGCTACTCCGATTTTGAGTACTTCCGCGATATCCTGGAGCGCGAGAGCACGCGGGTTACTATCCCCCCATTGCCGGGCAAGGTGTTTACCAACCGGTTCAGCGACGACGTCATTGAGCACCGACGCGAGGGGCTTCAGCGGTTCCTGCAGATTGTCGCAGGACATCCGCTGCTGCAGACGGGAAGTAAGGTGTTGGCGAGTTTCATACAGGGTGCGTGCATATATGCATATACTTTTTTCCAGGCATTTTTAACCCCGACTCTGGTCCGAGACCTCGCTAACTTGTTGTCGATTTTCAGATCCAAACTGGGACCGCAATGCGTGGTAGATTTGCAGTACATTAGGTTTCCCTACTTTCCCTTTGTGATTATCTTTTGTCCTTTTCCATCTACTCAGCAACTTGAGCGAGGGGTTTTTTTTTCCTCCTTTCTAGCCTTTTCTCTTTATTTTTCAAGGTTATTGTTCCTGTTCCAATCGCAGGAATGTTGTTTCCGCAAAAGGAATTGACAGGTGTATGCTATTTGGTCACTCGTCCTGCGCTTTGGTTCAATAGTTTGATATCCGATCTTGTTCCGTACTTGTCTATTGTTGATTCATAGTCATGGTGTCACTGGAAGCAATTGATAGCAGCCTGAGATTCAGTATTTATTCTATGTAGGAATGACAAGCTGGAGCTTCAAGGCGGGTACAGATGGTACCTAAGGTTCCGAGGTACCTGTTATCTCTGCCCGATGTGGTTTACATATTTATGGGAATCTTTCCTCTGAATATGGGGCCAGTGTCATCTCCCTTCAATCTGGATACTGGGAGAGATTCGCATCTGCCCGTTGATTTGGTATGGAATTTCTTCTTGGCAGCAGCCCAATAACTACCCGTTATTGGAATATCGAAACAGATTGAAAAATTGAGACCAAACTTGGATTTGAACATGTTTCAACGTAAGGTTCCAACGTAAGGTTCTGAAGAGGAGAGCCATCGTATACTGCGGGATATCAAGTAAATAAAGAGGGACCAAAAAAAAACACCCGACATGCGAACAGGAATCATCAATCATGTAACAAACTTTTGGGAATAGAAAAGGAAACGCTTTTGTAATATAATCATTCAGCCGAGGTCATCCCAAACCATGGGCGCAAGCGTATTATCCTCCCAAGGCGACGGAGCCCCTCCTGCGGCATGATCATCCGACGGGAATGAAAGCGCGCCAGGCACCATATTGGTATAGTGCTCTAAGTAACCCTGTGGCGGCGGCAAGAACGCCGCATCAGGCGGTCCAGCATTGGTATTCGAAATGCTAGACGGGTGTCGGCTATGGGACTTTGGTCGACGGTGGGTTGTGGGCTGGGGCTTTGTCGGTGTTGACTCGTTACTTGGATCCCGGTTCTGAGAAGAAGGTCCCGGTGTACTGGCCGGAGGTGCCTGCTGGGCTTGAGGTTGCGAATCGATGGCCTTGCCACTGACCGAGCCTCCATGGCGGTATGCGTGTGGAAATTTTGTACGAAATCGGTCGCGCAGGTCGGTTGCTCTGCGGTGACCGAGATTCAGCCGCTTGTCTTGTTGGATCAAGGTCCACTGGAAGCCGTGGACGGCGTAGCCCTTGAGTAATGCCTCGTCCTCGGCAGTCGTGAATGGGCGGCGCGAACGTCTTTTGGATTTTGTTGCGACGTGGGCTTCTGGGAGACCCAGAGATGCTAGGGTTGATTGGGATTGGTCAGAGGCGTTCGATGTGCTCTTCCCTAGGGGAGACCCTTGCTGTGGGGTAATGAGACCCCCGTACTCTGTGTCTGGCGTGCCAGATGACATGCTAGATGCAGAGGTGTGCGAGCTGCCGGGAGTACTTCCGTGGCTAGAGCTCGGTTCTGATCGGGCATTGACAATGTTTCGCTCGGGCAACTGGATCTTGCCAGGCCTGTTGGCAGAGCCGTCCGCCTGGGCTTTGAGGAGGGCGTTGGCAAGCTGGTCCCGTAATTGCTTTGTGGCTTCATTAGGATCAGACGCACTTGTTTCGGGTTAGTCGATATGATCTATAGCTGTCTATTCCGGTCCACTTACCGATACGCCCAGGGGCAACACACTCGGAATCTATGATAAAGTCAACCAACGGATCGACATGGGAAACAGCTAATATGGATCATACCTATCTTTCAAATTCGAGGCTGTCCTCTTATTGAACTTGAGTTCTGGCTGCGCGAGGATCGCTGTCCAGTTGCCAATGCCACACTTGACCACACCTCGGAGCAAAGCCGTAGTCTCTTCCTCGGTCCATTTTCTCAGATTTTTGCGAGATCGGCCACGCGTCTTGGGAGACATGGGCTCCTCATCAAGTATCGGAGCAGCATCAGGCGTAGCCCCGTTTTCTTGGAGGGGCTCGTTTTCCCTTCCTGGTTTGGAAATATCAGGATTACCATATTGATTGATTGGTTGCGCGTTGTCATGATCATTGTCGTCGTCATCGTTGTTATTGTCATCAAGGGTTGCATCAAGAAGCTCTTCAATCCTAGCTTCTCTTCTTTCTACAATCTGGCCTTCAACAGTGGTGCCAATAGTAACATTTGTGGATATCGGATTGCCAGTATCCCCAGCAGCACCCTTCCCTTGAGAAGGCTTCGTCAAAAGTTGGGAGATAGAGGAGCCAGCCTCAATTGGCGGTAGGAGAGCAGCGTTTGGCGGGGGCTCATTCAGTCCATTTAGAATAGCAAAGGGGCCAAAGGGCGGCGGGCGTTGTTCTTTTTGGGCTTGAGGAATGGGTAACTGCAAGTGTTCGCCGAAAGACTCGGCCTGCAGGTCTAAGCGCCGACGCTTGCGCGGCCCATGGAGGGCATCGTCGTCGAAAGAAGATGAGAATGGGAAGCGTTCTAGAGCACGGAGGTTTACAAATGCTGGAAGGATAGGTTTGGGCGGTGGTTCCACATTCGATTGGGGATCTGTCGTGGCGGGCTCGACCTTTTTAGTTCGGGCCGCGTTGAGGAACTCCTTCACCGTCGGGAGGCCCGCCTTGGTGTTTGATGGGAGGTTTCCGCCACTTGAGGCAGTCTGGGGAATAGTACTTGAGTCCCTCGCGCCGCTGGCGTTTGGTTCTAAGGGAGACGGGATGCTGAGAGTTCGCGAAGAGACTGGCTCTCGCAAAGGAGCGATACGCAAGGGCAGTTGAGGAAGCTCGCGGAGTAAAGATTCGTCGAGGGGGCGGAGGGCCCCAGTAGGATCCATCTTCGTAGCTCATTCAACGATAGAGTCTCATTAGGATTCTGTAAGTATCCCGAAGGATAAATAATTGATTTGATCATCCATAATAATGTGCGTGCCAGGCGGCCATTTCTTTTGTTTCGAGACTTACGGAGACCAAGTTGAATCTCGATAACGAGTTCCGATAACGTTTCTGTACGGGCGGTGAGAAAGGCCATAGGTGCAGCGCATACGTCAGCCATCAACCCTCGAGCGAGATCCACCGATCAAGTTCCTCTTTTTGCTTCTTTGAATTGTATTCAATCATTTGATCCTCCGTGTGAAGGGAATTGCGTCTTTTTTTTCTAGACCGTTCATTATCTCATTCATTTCCGGCCTTGTTGCTGCAAGGCACCCAGTGAGTGCCTCCCCGCTCCTCCTCCTCCTCCGCTCCGCGGAAGTTAAAGCTTCCCTAAAGCTTCAATGAACCTGCTGCCAGCTCCTGTCAGGTGTACCGCAGCTGGAACGGACTAACCATTGAGAGATTTTAGACAAAAATGCCGACCATCCTCCCACCCTGGCCACACGTTCTATTCAGCGTTCTTGAGCCTCTCTCCTTGTAACTATACACCTTCCCGTCCTCTTCCGTCCATCCAAGTAAGCCAGTCACTCATTCTCGTTCCATTGCAGGGTTCTCGGAAGCCTCGCCCCGCTGTATGACCTGGACAGCTTCATCGCTGGTCAAACACCCCAAGTAGACCCTCCTTCCGCCCATCCAAGCAGCCTCTCGCTAGCCTACCAACTTGGCAACCTATACTCCCTCCTTTTCCTCGTCGGGGTAGCTGTGTTGCATACAAGCACAGAGCCCAAAGTTGTGCGCAACTATCTGATTGCCCTGGCTATCGCAGATGTTGGTCATGTCTACGCCACATATCTGGGGATGGGCTGGGCTGCATTTGTGAATGTTGGCGCGTGGAATCCTCTGACTTGGGGGAACATCGGTGCGACCGCATTTCTCTTCATCAATCGTTTGGCTTATTTTGTGGGTATTTTCGGGACTGCGAAAGCGCCTAAAGTGGCAGGAAAACGAGAATAAAATGCGCGATGCTGTTGAACAGCTGCGTGGGAACCTTAAGGTCAAAATTCGGGCATCCAGTCATGCAATAATTGGGTGGTGTTATCCGCTCTCAGATTGTATAGGAAGCAAATGACGTTTCAAGGAATAAATATTCGGGCGCTTCGGGCGCGATGGACTTGATTTGATTTGCAGAGTTTCTGTTCCATGGCATATTAGGAGTTGTCTCAATCCTCACATTCGCACTGGCTCTCCTTAGTTCACAGTTGCCTGTCCCAGTTGCCTGATGGCAGATGCAGCTCCGATTTGTTCCAATGGGCCGGGCTAGACTACGTACTGCCTGCTCTTAACAAGACTTGTTATACCCCCTCTTCCGCCCTCATTTCGTGTGGGGCAGACTAGGAAAGCGAAGGAAGAAAGATGATGAAAAAAAAAAGACATTGATTGCAAACCCTAGACTCAACGCCAGGCGCCCAGCGCTGCAAATTTCACCATGGGTATAGCGTAGAAGTGCACAGTTCCCTCAAATCCGAAGCAATCTAAAACGGGACAAGTCACCCAAACAAGTTTCATCCATGATACTCGCTGCGCCTTGATAGTGTGATTAATGAACAAACAAAAACTTCGAAACGGCCCCATGTCATAGCCCCGTTAGCATGACCACCTGCAGCCACCTTCAGACACACACGAAGCAGAAGCAGGTCACTTCATTTCTCTCACCGGCACCAGGGAAATGTATGAATTAGCGTCGATCTAGCAAATTATGTCTTGGTCGACATTTGGTTTTGCAGATATT
Organism: Penicillium goetzii; assembly: GCA_037043885.1. Classification (NCBI taxonomy): domain Eukaryota; kingdom Fungi; phylum Ascomycota; class Eurotiomycetes; order Eurotiales; family Aspergillaceae; genus Penicillium; species Penicillium goetzii. Next base: position 272,242 of record JAWLST010000043.1, read on the forward strand.
GGAGCAAGGGCTGGATAGCGGATTCCCCATGTTGCTGGTAATCGCGAAGATGGGGGATGAGAAACGGGATTCCGGGATATTCACAGTACTGTTGCCGATAGGACGCATAGTTTTCGGCAGGATTGGTGATGATGACCACTTCTGGTGGAAGAAGAGGATCCAATACGACCATTCCACCAACGGTACTATTCAAGCCCTGAGATTGCGCCGTAGCGGTATTGTATCGATGTAGACCAACGGCGAGAGCCGTCAGTGAGTGATAATTTTTAGCATTAAGGAGGGCCTGCAATCGTCCCTGTTAGAATCCGGGGGCTATATCTGTCACACGGGAGGGATACTCACTTCGGCGCATTCTCGTAGGAATGGGACAATGTCTGGTAATGCCGCGCAGCATTCCCACACCGAAATACTCAGATCGTGCCAATTAGTCAAAAGTCCTCGCACGAAATTGTCATTTGCGAGAATGCTCTGTCGGGATAATCCGGCAAAGTCGAGCTCGTCAGTCCCTGTCATCGTACGAGCCAGGTCTCTGGGTGATGTCGAATTCAAACAGTCTTCCAAAAATAGGATGGAAGTGTCTAACGGCAAATGCCATTCCATCTTGGCGTTATGAATATACTGACGACGGAACCGGAAGGCCAAAACACCAAAGATCTTGAGGATGGTGGTCAGGCTGGGTGGTTGATCTCTAAATAGCATCTGGACAGGTCCCGCGATGAATTCGAAGCCTGGAGTGACTGTCTGGGGCATGTTATAGGCTGCGTCTGGTTGTAAGGTGCGGATGCAGTGCATCAATGCTCGATGGGCAAAGGGACTTTGAGTCCGTAAATGCTGTTATGGAAGGTTAGAGTGAGAGTCCCGAGTGTTCAAAGATGGACGCAAGCTCACCTTCTCCGCTTCTATATAGAGAGGGATTTCCTCAGGGTAAATTTGAAGATGGTTGTAAAGATAAATGTATAGCACGGTATGCTGAAGTAGAAACCATTCGACCGAGACCGCATTATACCCGAGAGAGGCACGGACAATCTCTTCGAAGGAAATTTTGCGAAACTGGTGATGGCTTTCTGCCTCAATTGCATCGGCAATTTCTCGGGCATCTAGATCATGGCCTGGCTGCGGTGGGAACCACATCCAAGGTACTGGCTGGAATGGCGAAATCCTCGAACGTCGTAATATTTCTTCGACCCTTTGCAGATGGGAAAGACTCCCTAAAAGCTGATGCTCGCGTGGATCTGACAGGGCCACGAGAAATGCGTCAATGGTGTCCGCGTTACGACTCAAAAGCGAATTCCGCGGGAAGTTCTCATCTCGAAATAGTCCATAGCGGATGACTTGACGAATCTCGGGGATATTAAATGCCCATAGGACAGAAGTAGCCTCATCTTCCCACCAGCGATAAGTGACCACAAACCGGGGAAATTCTGCGCCAATCTGGAACAGAGACAGATAGGAAGAATGAGTGGAGTCTGGTGCCACAGTCCGAGGGGATGTAGGTTGCGACATTTCGAGCCTTCTCAGTTGTGATGGTGAAGCGTTCATGGAATTTGATGACCGCAACATGGAAAGCTGGTCAAACCAGGATTGCTCAGTACAGGTTGATTGCATTTATGCGTTTATCACGTCTCCAAGACTAGGTCTTAGAGACAAACTCATCGGGTAACAAGGGGATCGTGCCGCATGTGACGCGACCCTTGTGGCGGTTGTGGAGAAATAGAATCGAAGAAAGGCGAGATCCACGGCTAGGAAACGGATGCTAAGGGTCTCTAGAGTAAGATGAACTATAGGGGGGGGGGCTAAGGGGAAGTAAATAATGCAGATGGGCGGGGGGGAAGATAGTCAAGTAATGTAGAAAATGGGGTACTGTAACAATACTCTGCTGCTCTGGGGAAAAGAATAATCTAACAAGGCTTAGAACCGGAGTATTCGGAAGGGGCGCGATAATTGGATTTTACCAATGGGCAGAACAATCTCCTTTTATCCCTGCTGGTGGTCACCGTGCCGCCACGTTAGACATATCACGAGGAACATTATAATGGGAACACTGGCCAAAGAAGATGACTGGGCACATTGAAAACGGGGAGGGGTGCAAATCCCGTCCCAGCCTGCTGGGGAAGTCCCGATGGGCAGGGAAGCCTAGGGGAAAAGGGGGCAATGATTGACCATCGAAAAACACGTATGCTTCCTTCAAGTGGCTCCAGATCGGCCGGGGAGGTCTTGCGTGTCTCCACCACAAAGAATGGTCCCCTGGCGGCGAACTACTTAGTTACTGCGCGCTATCGTTGCGGTTATAGGTTCTGACTCGCTTGGCTGGTTCCCGAATCGCATTCCCGTTTTCTATGCCGACCACCCGTTGCAAAGTAGTCGAGTTATCAACATGACGACTGGTTTTTTGAAATTCTTTATGTTCCTCATCTTCTCTGCAGAAACTTCCTCGGTCGAGGGAAAAATCGGTTGGGAAGCGGGCAGTTCGATGCCATTGGTTGACTTTCTAGAAGTATTTCGAAACGTTCGGGGCATTTACCTACTATGAAGATTATTCAGGATATCAAATACATAATCGGATTATTCCCCCCTCCCCCCTACTTGTATAGCCAATGTAGCTCAGGCATGCTACAGAGGTGCGTAATTTCATTTCCTTTTCTTGCTGGGCTAGAGGAAACCAATCCTTTTTGTGATCACCGGCAATCTTTTATTACAGATTTTACTCCGTACATTTAACTTAACCACACTATCCAAATCGGGTGGGGGGGGGGGGGGGGGGGGGCCATTAATTGGCAATATGATTATCATTACGGTATTATTTCATCGAAGCCGAGTGGGCACCAGATCCATAGCACTAAGCCGGAGCGAGGGGCGGGAACGGGCGATCATGATGGAATCCAAATCGGGAACCAGCGTGGAGAGCCCGTCGTCCGGAGTGAGGCGGTCGCAACTTGCAAGGGTAAGAAACTAGAGTTTCTGTTGCTTTCTGTTCCTTTCGGATGATTTCATGGAGAATGGACATTGGTCGTTTTTTCTCCAATCGGTCTGGATCAGTCCAGCGGTACCCTGGCAGTTTTGCGTCAACCAAAGCTCGATTGTCTCCGATGATTGTTGCGGTCTGGAGGACTCTATAAGGTGTGGCCGAGATAGGCGGGCAGTGGCAAAGGGGTCTGATCCACCGCTACACTAGAGAAAGTAAGGATGACCAAAAACATGCAACTTGTTTTCAAAACTATGAGTAGTCGGGCCCTTACACTTTCGGCCCTGAACCCTGATCACTGGGTGATTCTCTGTGCTGGGACTATATTCCGGATACAAAGGACGAAGGAGCATTGTGACAAACCTCAAAATTTCTATCGCTACTCCTACTTCTCTACACATTGCTTTAGCTTATTTGTAGCTCCGTAGAAACCTGCTGATCGACAAGTCAACAACAGTCCTACACCGCCGGAATCCGCAGTCGCTCGAGCAATTTAGCTCTAGGTAAAAGACTGATAGAACGTCAAAGAATGAGACGATAAATTCCAAAAAAAAGGGTGTAAGGATACTAATAATAGATAACGCCAGCGGTTATTAAATCACTAATCGAAATAGCCGGCTTGTATTCAATCATTCCAAGCCATATTCTCGCAAGATGATTCGGCCCACCACTGATAGAACCACCGTACATTCTGTAGCACAAGGAGCTGCATTGGTTGAAGACCTTCTCACAATCATGATAGGTATCCCATCTATACAATCTGCATAGGCGCATGATGCGCAGAAAACGTCATCTAAACTCTCCTGCCACGTGAATAATGTCGTTAAAGCTCAGGAATTCTCTGGGAGCGGCAACAGGAACCCAGGTCCAAGGCACTGGGAACCGGATCTCGGTTGATCCACATGTCCCAGAGCTTGGGGTGGATCTTGAGAGAGCATGGCAGTTGCTTGATATATGAGGTCTATATCAATATTTCTGATCAACTTCTCGGTCGATTAGGTTGAAAATTTTCGATATGCAGCGAGCAAAGTAGCAGGGGAGGCCAGTAAGCAAGTCACTGCTCCTCATCGTCATACTTACGAAGCGAGAATGCGCTGGCCCCGCCTACTAGCCCGCCCACAAGACAAGGTAGCTTCAATGTGAACACTCAACTTCTTTCATGGTGCAGACCACCCTCCCTCCGATCTCTATAGGCTTTTACAAAAGAACTATGATCCTTTTCCCGTAAACCTCAGCCTATAGATTTGCTTCTATTAGTGGCCGATCGGTCTCCCGCTGTGCATTTATAGCGCGGCACCAACGCCTCTGAACCAAAGATTGTACCCTACATAGGAGAAGAGAGAAAAGAAAAGGTGAGACGGACCCGGACAATTTCTTACCTTCCAAGCAATGAGACTAGCTAGGTCCCTTTCACCGGGGGTCTTGTGTCGCATACACGAATTTTCAGTTCCAGGAAATCAGCAGAGGGGAGAGACATTCCGCCACTCAGAATGCTCGACGAGGAAACCTGACAGCCAGAAGACCGGGGAGAAATCTGTACCTGTCCTCCAAATAGGGCAACATAAAATCTCAGGAACGGGCGCTACGACGCCGAGTGGCTACGTTGCATGGACCAAAATCCCTGGAATTTTACGAGTGTTACATATGTTGTTGTGCATATTCCAGTACGGTGGCACTGGAATCCGGATACCTTTTCCTGATGGAGACAAGTGAGCGCGTCGGTCCGGCCAAGAGCCGATGCATCAGATTCCCCGACGCACGGCGAATAATCGAGCGCGATCATACGCCATCGGAGAAAAGCAAAACAATGGCATACAGTAGAGCGCTCGGCAGCTGCCTCGTGATTTGGAGCGCACTGCTGGGGCTTACTATGGAGAGGGCCGACCCTAGATTGCATCCACAACTCCACAACGGAGACGTAGCCCACCGGAGAACCTACATGGCTGGTAAGGCCGTAAGAAGGGTTTTTATTTTTTTTTATTTATTTTATTTTTTCAGAAGGATCGGTTGAAGAAAATTACTGGCTAGGCTTCTAACAGTGTCTTAGCGAGAGTGATGCCGTTCCTTTCCTCTCATACGTCGATCGGTCGATCGAGGGTGCCCCCCCCCCCCCCCCCCCCCCCCCCCGGGTGCTTTTGTTAACCACGGCCCCAAAGTCGTCGGGCCCCTATTTGGGGGTTGGGGTTGTTTGTGG